>JBCNJP010007470.1:0-16356 GCA_039602395.1 Deinandra increscens subsp. villosa
ATCTATTTTAAAGAAATAACTGGCTCCCTGCAGTTGGTTAAATAGATCATCAATTCACGCTAACTGATGTATGCTAAAATATACATATATAATGATAGAAATATCCTCACAAATCGGGACAAAACCTAGTTAGTAACATCAAAACAAAGCAATTTTGTTTTTTTATAGTTTTTCAGGTTTTCTAGAGCCGAAATACAAAAAGGAGCATTATCTAGCAGAAAAAGCAAAGAAGATGCAAGAGTTGGGAAAATATTACTCTAGCACGGCCCGTGCCTCATGGAGCACGCCCCTTGCCCGACCAGGCTCTGATCAGCACGCCCCATGCCTCTGACCTCCCCGACATGACATGGCCCGTGCCCCACCTAACACGCCCCGTGCTACTGACACAGAAGAAGACAAAAGTCTGACCGTCTGACATGGCATGCCCCGTGCCTGGATGGGCACGCCCCGTGTCGATCTCCAGATTTTTCCTATAAAATCCTGCCTTCCTCCACTTCACAAATGCTCAATTCTTTTCTCTCCCCGTCACATGTAGATTAGTTAACGAGCCACTTGGTTCCTTTGTATCTTCAAGTATGTAAGGTTTGTAAGAAACACAACTAGTTTAGTAGATGAAAATATTATGTCTATGAAGTCTTCTTTTACTAACTGGCAAATCTTTAAGCCATGATTGGCCAAACTCTTACACTTGATTGGAGATAACATGCTTTTAACAAGTTTTCAAGTTGCCTTTATAACACTATTTTAAGGTGTGTCTAATGACTTTATAAAAACCCTTTTTATTGAAAGTGTATTACTGATTTTCTGAACCAAGCGTGCTTCACGTATCACAGACCATTTGGGGAGTCGAAATCCCAAAGGACGGACCTGTGACACCCGGTTGGGGGTCGATGCATGATCCGAAAGGTGACTCGTGCCCCATGCTACATGATACGTTCGAGGTCCTTATGTCTATGTAAGCAAACTCGGCTGACCACACAAGTGCAGGCTGAAAGTATTTGGTTGGGAAAGAGGGTTGGTAATATTTTGTCACTTCACGGAATTCGAAAGGTACGTGTTTGTGAACTTGGATCTAGTTACGTCGGACGTGCATGCGCGAGAGCGGTGCGCGGAAGAAACGGACCTTAGTCCCTTAAAAAGATCATTTTTATAATAAAATAATCCGGCACGCAAGGTTGTTCCCCTGCTGGTTCATGACGATGTGTCGAGCATAATGGTTGCCCGACCAAGGAGCCCTACGACTAAGTGGCATTATACCACTTCATTTGATCACTGAAAACACTTCCCTCAGCATTCGTACTCCTCGCAGACGATTAACAGTTGGATGGTGGTTGACCAGGTGGGCCAAAAGGCGGTCGACTTCCTGTCAGTGAACAATATTAAGGTAAGGTTATAAAATCACAACTTGATTATAAGTTTTCAGTGTCGTTACTCCAATCAATATTAACCCTATCATACTTGAGATCAAAGATCCATTTTATCTATCCATATATCTATATATATATAGGGGAAAGTTATTGTACAAATGACTATTTGTGTGCGAAGGGATCTCATCCGCTCATCTACGCGTTTTTTTTCATCTGACGGCTTATAATTAATATAATGGCTTTCTTCTCGGAGAATTAAACAAAAAGGTAGCGACGTCATTTTACCAAAAGGGCGAACCTATTAGAACCCGCATAACGTAAATTTTTTCAAAAACTATCACCAAAAAAATGGAATCAAGTAAAGTTCAAAAACCATACGATCCTATACTCTCTGAAACACTACTACAATGGAGAAAGCAACAATTTCATCGAAAAAAGGTTGCAATACAATTAAACTTTTATAGAATGAATCTATACAACATATGATACCGAAAAACGTTTTGCGTGAGATGCGATGAACAGTTTGATAGATATGCATGTCTAAAAACACAGGTAAAAAGGATGAGAAAAGAACAAAGAACAGACATCACAGGCCGATTATGACAGAGGTGAAGATGGAGAGAGGTTGCGTTAATCGTTAAAATTGTTAAAACCTAGTTATTGCGTTATTTACATTACATTTATGCATTGTTTTATTTGAATATGTTGCGTTAATCATATAAAACAATGACTGGTGAGAATTTATACGATTGATTTTTTTAGCTTGCGTGAAATGTTTTACACTATTTGTGTGGATTTTGAACCACTTCCGTGATTACTCTGAAAAAATAGCTTCATGAATATAACTTGCGTAATTTCAAACATATGCTTGCGTGATTAATCTTATACACTATTTGCGTGAATTTTGAACCACTTGCGTGATTTCAGTGCAAAATTTGGTTGAGTTGAGGAAGAAAGTTATACCAGAAGGTCACAATGATGATAATGACTTTCAAACACCTTTGAAAAAGAAAAAAAAAGAAAAGCAACAGCAAAGGATGATAAAGAAGAAAAAAAAAGCCAAAAACACAAAGGCAAACCAGATTTGTAGAATACACAAACAAGAACATAACAATGAGGTGCTCTATTGAAAATCTTACTAATGCAATGAAGAATTTCAATGAGAATCAGAGAAAATTGTAAAACCATGGAGCGATGGATCGTTTGCTAATCACGTGATAATGAGATGAAACGAGATCAAAAGTAAATACAAATGAGATTTGTATTGATGAAACCTTGAGAGCATACACACAGAAATACACACACAGAAATGTAGAATAAGACTTGAAGTTCTCTATCAGTGCTATTGCTCTCAACACAAACTACCTATTTATAGGTAACTTAGACTAGCTGGTGTACCACCCAGCGTACCAACTGGTACGCTGCACCCACTGGTCCGGCGGACCATGTGTTACGCCCAGCAGCCTAACTAGACTCACATAGTTGCTCTCATCACATAGATACAATACACGAGACACATCGTGGCATAGGAATATGCTCTAACAAACTCCCCCTTAACGTGTAGTGTATCTAGTCTAACTAAATCTCTAGTCTTCAATCTTCAACAATGTTGCATCCGATCGTCAACTTGAAATCTTGTCAGAAACAGAGCTTGCATGGCTGGATCAATCTTGAATAAATCTTTGACCTTCAAGATCCACTTGTGAAAGATATAACAAACTCCCTCTTTACACCATGCTCGAGTCTTGACACACAGAACCTGCGACTTTAGAAGACAAAAAGTGCAGTTTTTGTTTTCTATACAAATTACCAAGCTTAATTTAATCTTGGAGCAAAACTTCTCTTTGAGAATCCAAGATATCCATTTTGTAACCTTTGATTTTGAATCAAGTGTTGATCGATCGAAAACAAATAAGAAATAAAATCTTTTTGACTTTTTGAAACTTTATAGTAAAACACACCAAAAATCTTTTTGCATTTTACTAAAATGGAAATATAAATGCAATACAAAATTACACTCTATTTTTGGTATTTTGCGAGAAAGATCACGACACGAGATCATATCAGACATAATGCATCTAGCACATTTCAATTTCGGTCTTAATCAGCATGCAAGCCAAGATAATCGCAAATACAACATTTATGTTTATTTCAGCATGCACCAATCATTTTTTTATCGTTTTCAGATATGCTTAAGGTAATTTTATCATGCACTGATAACTCGGCCTCCACTCTATCAGAAATACCAGCAAATCATCATATTTATCATATAAAACCAACTTTCTTAGAGATTTAATCATCCTTGATGAGTCATGCAAAAATAAAGCAGAACCCTAAACAAACAACAATCAGGTCGGCCTTGTGAGCACGCAGAGAAAGTCCGATTGTTTAGGAAAATAAGAAATATAAAAATAAAGCAGAAATTGTATAATCCAACAACAATCAGGTCGGTACTCCCGTACACGCAGAGAAAGTCCGATGGATTATACGAAACACCAAAGAAAATAAAGCAGAACGTCAAACGAACACCAATCAGGTCGATCTTTCGATACGCAGAGAAAGGCCGATCGTTTGACAAAATAAAGAAAATCAAACAAGTTGAAATTTTTGCAAAATGAAAACATGCATTCATCAGGATATCTCTTTATTCTATTTTTGGAATCATCACACCGCATTCATCAAGAAGCAAATAACCAAAGATCATCAGGCAAGCTTTATGTTTATATCTTACTTGCAGATATCAGATTAGTCATGCACATTCACAGATTATGCAAGTACCTACAGCCTTTAGACTTAATCTATCCATGGCAGACAACATATATGCTGATGTACCATCATTTCTCGCTTTTGTCGGATCAATTTCTCAATTTTCCATTTTTTTTTATTTTTCCAATTTCTCCCCCTAAAATTCAAACAAATACTATTTTTTTAATTTTCAATTTTCTCCCCCTAAAAATATGTACAACTACAAAAATGTAAACATATGAACAAGAAAGAAAATTGATCGACCAACACTGACACTTTGCAGTTTTAGTTTTGAAAAAATCGGTTGAAAAACATTTGAAAATGATATGTCGTTGAAACACCAAATTAGGCAAGTTCTTCACTATCAGCAACACACGCATAACAGGTCTTCTTGAAGAAACCTGCAGACACCAGATAAAACATTAGTGGTTTTGGGATCGGCCCGAGTCAACAGCCTCGGGTCGCCCGGTGTCTTCAACATGGTCTTTGTTTGCCAAGGAAACAACTCGTGGTTTCCATATCAGAGGCGATTGAAAACTTTTCAATGACCCCACAAAATTATCAACTTGCGTCTTTGCCCAAGACGGCTTACTAGTTGATTTGTACATCGATGGTTGTGGTTCATCAAAAATATGACCATTTAAATCCACATATTTAGCAGTTTTGTTCACATAAGCGTCAGTGCTCGCATTCGTAGGACATTGTGCAGCAAGATGCCCTGGTTTACGACATGCATAACACTTCCTTTGAAAAACATTAAGGGAACTGCTACCCAGATTTGATTCAAAAATTTGTTTTTTATCAACAAAATTCTTTAGATGTCTCTTGTCCTGTTTGAACACATCATGATAACCAAAAATATTTTCAGAACTGAATGAATCAAAGAAATCATCAGAAGTATCATACCTTGGAGATGGACTTCGTTGAGAAGAACCAGAACTATAAGAAGATCCTCCAGAATAGTAATCAGCATCCTTTGATTTGAACACATTCTTTTTCTGCTGTTTGAATTTGGTCTTTGGATTTGAACCAGCAACATTCTTTGCTTGTTGTGTTCGAGGAACTGATTCTTCTTTAGCGTCATAACCAAGACCTTTATGCTTGTACCCCTGAACTTTTGAAGAATGTAAAGAAAACTCTGGAGCTTTTCTTCCTTTAGCTTCGCTATTAAATTTAGCTTTAATAGCCTTCAATTTGTTATTCTTAATCAAAGCTTTTTCCTCTTCATGGGCTGAAGAAGAAACAGAATCAACTTTCTCACAAATCTTTTCCTCTGCCAAAACTTTGGAAGTTGAAACAAACTTTGGAGTTTCACCCAATTTCTTCTCCTTTTTCTTAGATTTGTTTTTCTTTTTCGTTGTTGGAGTTGCAAATTTAGAATAATCTTGCAATTCAGCTCTTGGATCAAGTGACACAGATGGAGGATTTAAGATAACCACCGGAGCTGGAACAGAATGCAAGTCCTCTAATTTCACACTATCGCCACTCTTCTCCTGATTGTAAATGTAATTCAGTAAAGTAGGAGACATAGCTGAATTATTTACTTGTTTTTGAAGAACAAGAATCTCAATTTTCAACTCAGAGATCTTGACTTAAGCATCCATCAATTCTTTTTGAATATCAATAAATTGATCTGACAACTCATTGTATTCTGACTTTAGTTGTCTTTTTGTATCACAAATTTCCATTAACTCAGCATGAACTTATTTTCCACTTCTTTGTGTAATAAGCAACATCTTTTGTTAAAATTCCATTCTTCTCACGAACCTGAACATTTTCATCTCTAAGCTTTGAAAGTTCGTCTTTAAGTTCTATAACTCTATCTTGTAATTCAGAAATCACTGCTTTATGAACATTTTCAGCAGCAGTAACGTCATCAAAAGCCTTTTGAAGTTCAACATTAGATTTCAGAAGAGATTCCACTCTAGCTGTTGATTTCTCGAATAGATTATCAAAATCTCCAATAACATCCTTTGCTTCAGTTTCCCATTTTTCAGCACTTTGAACCAGTTCTGTATTGACTCTTTCTAAATCAGCACATCTTTGTTGTGAACATTCTAATTCAGCTTTAACAGCTTTGAGTTCTTCAGAGATCAAACCATTCTCTACTAACAAAGATTCATATTTTTCTTGAAACTCTTTTGTCACTTCTGCAGTACCATCTTCCACAACTGTTTCATATGAACTTGTGTTTGAATCTGAATCATGTAATTCATGACAAACAAATTCGGCAAGAAGTGCAGATTCATCAGGATACAATTTAACATATTGTTTTAGATCAGCGTTATACACCATGGCAGGTGATGTCTTGTAGATAGACTCTGTAGAACCATCTGCATTGAGAGTTGCAGTTAATGCTATCTGATTCTGTCTCTCATCAATTATTGCTATATCTCTTTCCCAATCATATCCTTCAGCCGTGTATGAAGTCAAAGCTTGTGATTTAGAATTATTTGTTGAAGACGAGGATGCAGATACTTTTGAATTGTTACATTCACGAGCAAAATGTCCAACTTGTGAACATTTGAAACACTTAACTTTGGATTTATCCAATCCAAGTTTTCCTCCTGGAATAAAAGATTGTTTACCATGCTTCTTCATGTATCTCCTACCTCTTTCAACAATCATAGCAAATTGCCAATGTAAATCTAACTCATTCAAATGATCATCATTCAACTCACTTAAGTCATTTGCAACCAAATCAACTTCTCCAAGTTTCCCAAAAATTGAACCTTTTGACGATGATATAAATGCTGATAACAATGAAGCTAGATCCTCAGATGCCTTATCAGGAATTGTAGATTTTGATGATCGGTTTAGACTTGTAAAAGTACAACCTGGAGAATCACCATAACTCTCAGTTTTCCAGCAAGAAATGCAGTACTAGGACCTTCACTGTAAATGTTTGCCTTTTTAGCATTTATGGTAGAATCATTTTCACCACAATATGCAGCTGGATTCTGTACTTGTGCAGGCATGGATTTGTTGACACTCAACTCCATATCTCTTGCTTGTATCTGCTCAATCAAATTAATGAATGACAATCCTGAAAATTCTTTATCATGAGTAATCATCATTACATAATTCTCCCATTTTTCAGGTAATGCCTCTAGTATCTTCTCTTTCAGATCAGCTTCTTCCTTTTTGATGCCAACCAAAGCCATTTCACTTAACAAATGTGAAAACCTAGTGATAAGCTTTGAAATATTCTCATCTGGATAATGCTTGAAATTGTCGAACTCTTTTCTTAGAACCTTTTGTTTGCTTTTCTTGAATTGATCATTACCCTCACATCGTTTTTGAATTGCATCCCACAATTCTTTTGCAAAAGTATATGCAGAAAATTGATGTAATAAGTCAGAAGGTAATGCCATCGTTAAAGCACCATAAGCTTTTTGTTCTGCTTGATATGCCTTCTTTTGCTCACCAGTAAGACTTTGTTGCAAAACTGGCCTTCCATTTTGTCCTGTTGGATACTCATATAGATTATTGTAAGATATCCAAAAATCAACATCATTAGCACCAACATATGCATTGAATCGCTTCACCCAACTATGATAATCTTCCAATCTGAGCAATTTCGGAACTTTCTGACTTGTTCCTATTTCATTATCATAGTTAATGATAGCTTGCATCGTGTTTTGAATCGCGGAAAACGCTTGAAAATCCGACATATTTTCCGAAATATGACACCTCAAAAACTTCGAACTCAAAAACGGAGGTCTTCCAAGTGGATTTAGGGGGTCAAAACTTTTCGGTACTAGCCATAGGCTGGTACAAGTCATAGATCTCGTCGATACGAACGTTTTGGCTGGTATTGGGTTCCGTAACTCTTAACGGTTCTCAAGTTACGTCAGTTTTAGTGATGAATACTTTTCTGCCAGCGGACCAAACCAAAATCAGCAGACCAGATTTGTATTTACGGACCAAAAGCGGACCAGATCAATCTCAGCGGACCAGATTATACCTGCGGATCAGATTTATAACCAGCGGACCAAATTGTACTAGCGGATCAGATTAATCCGGCGGACCAAAATTGATACGGCGGACCAGATTTTTCAGCGGATCACACTGATACGCTATAACCGCCACGGACCAGCTGATGAAGATTGCTTAGCGGACCAGTCGGCGGACCAGAATGTTCATCCGGCAGATCAGTCGTTTTTCATGCAGATTTCGACTGATTTCGCAAATTTTGACAAATTTGAACTTAAATTTGCTTCACACAGATGCGAAAACTTACCACGAATGCTCGAAAATCATTTTTAACCTTGGAAACACCCGGAATTGGAAGAATTTGATGAAAAATGCTTCAAAACCCACTTTTTCTCTCTAAAAATCTCCAAAATCACAGAATATGATCAGCAAATGGAACCAGATAGCTCTGATACAACTTGTAAAACCATGGAGCGATGGATCGTTTGCTAATCATGTGATAATGAGATGAAACGAGATCAAAAGTAAATACAAATGAGATTTGTATTGATGAAACCTTGAGAGCATACACACAGAAATACACACACAGAAATGTAGAATAAGACTTGAAGTTCTCTATCAGTGCTATTGCTCTCAACACAAACTACCTATTTATAGGTAACTTAGACTTGCTGGCGTACCACCCAGCGTACCAACTGGTACGCTGCACCCACTGGTCCGGCGGACCATGTGTTACGCCCAGCAGCCTAACTAGACTCACATAGTTGCTCTCATTACATAGATACAATACACGAGACACATCGTGGCATAGGAATATGCTCTAACAAAAATCAATAGATGAAATTGGCTTCTCAAGTGCTTAAAATCTGGAAAAAAAAATCACGCATTATACAAACCATTATTACGCACGCTACAATTGCGACTCTCGCAAAAATACATGAACATAATTTCAAAAAAAAATGACTTTCTATTATCACGCATGTTGTTTCTATTTTGACGCATGAAGAAACTCGATATAAAATACCTTACAACAATCATGCAAAAAATACAAATTTAAAAACAAACGATGTGACATAATCTACCGTCTATTTTAATTAAAAAAAACTTTAAATTGACAAAAATTCCCATCCGCGTCCAGAAAGAAAACGCCACGCGTCGACCTCTCATTACTTCGCACGCTTCGAACGGAAAAAACTCTTTGTATTTGAACTTTCACCTATATATATATATATATATATATATATATATATATATATATATATATATATAGGGTAAGGATCTTGCGAAAACTTTTTTTTTTGTGAAAACCTAAAAAACTAACACTAAAACCTTCATAACTTTTACATACGTTAATATTTTTCTATGAAACTTGCACAAAAAATCTTAAAATTCTATTGTCTTTGATTCTGGAAAAGAAATTGATATTTCCAAAAAGAAAAAAAATTAGTGCACATGTGTATTATTAGTGCACATGTGCACCATTTTCATTAGTACTACACAAATGAGAATTGTCATGCGAAAACATATTGTTTAGGTTAAAAACATTTAAAAACATTAAAATATTTTTAGAACTAATGATAATTCTACATATGTACTATAACTATTTGTTTAATGCACATCTGTAGCATAAAATTTAAAAAAGTTTAAAACGTTAAATCTATTTTCAAAGTTAAAAATAACACAATTATAAGATTTATGGTGCAATTTCTTATTTAAAATATTAATTTATACGACACGTATAAAGTGTTATTTTATTAGTGCACATGTGCACTAGTAAAAAACCACGAAAAGCTAACAAAATTATAATGTATTTGGTGCGATTTTTCTAAAAAAAATATTAACGCGTACTATATGTGTGAGTTTTATTATTAGTGCACATGTGCACTAATAAAAAAACGACGAGACGTTAAAGTTTTTTTTTTAATTTTTCCAGAATCAAAAAACTCATAATTCTAAGGTTCTTGGTGCAAATTTTTTTAAAAAAATATGATCGTATGAAAAAGTTATGAAGGTTTTAGTATTAGTTTTTAGGTTTTCGCAAAAAGATGTGGTTTTTACATGATCCTTACCCTATATATATATATATATAGTAAAAACTATTTTCCCTAAAGATAGAATTTGGTTAAACGTAAACAAAGGTTGAGTATTGGGAGCTCTCATTTTCCATTGTGTCCTGATCGACCCCGATTCAACTTGCCACTACTATACTGCCCACGATGGGTGCACTTGCCAGTGTAATGTGGTGAAATGGTAGTTTTCAAGTAAACCAGGTATTATAAATTTAAAAGCTTTAAATGCTAACAAAAAGGTGTCACAAAATAGTGCTATATTTTACGTATACACCACAGCACACCAGTAACGAATACTTGTTCTTGATGGTAACTCGATTGAGATCACGATAGTCAATGCACATCCGCATCGACCCGTCTTTCTTCTTCACGAACAATAATGGTGATAGGCCTAATGAATCCTTTATCCAACAAATCTTGCAGTTGACTTCTCAGCTCTTGCATTTCTGAAAGTGCTAATCTGTACGGTGCTTTTGCTACTGGTGATTGTTTTGGCTAAAAATTACAAGAGACAATTTTGTTACCAAATTCGTTTGTGAGGTAAGGTGCCTTGGATGTAAATTATGTGGAATTGATTAAAACAGTTTGAATTCAAGGATAAAAAGGAATATAACGCAAACACAACTATCGAATTCCCTGGATGCAAGTAAGAACACAATATTTTTTTAGGGGAAAAAGCCCTTAACCCCTAGATGTCTCCAAGAGCCGCCGGCACAAAAAACCCCTTGGCAACGATAACACACGTTGCTCGTTAATTTCACCAAAATGTCTCAAATACAATAATTTGCGGCTAGTTGCTAAGTGAGTGAGTGATTATAAGTGAGCGTAAGTTCGTAAAAATAAAACCTATGCCGCGTATAAATACACAAAATCCCTAACTAACATTCTGTGATTCCTGGGATCTCCATTCCAACGGCATTCGGCCGTTATTGACCGAGTTCGTCGGCGAGTCTTCCTTTTCTACACGTGTTTCAGCTCTTGACCAAGTCCTTATAACCGTTATTTGACCTTCCGCATCTGGCTGTAGATCAAACAAAGTCCAAACGAAATGTTATTATCGATACCCTAGCATGTTGGGCATGCTGGGGTCAGGTAATATAAACATGCAGTCCCTGGAAGTTCGATATCCCTGGGTTTAAACCTGTCGAAGTAATACTGATAATACAAGGCTGAAATCTAGGGTATAATAATGATGTTCTCGGAACTAATTCAATTGGAAATTCTACTTCCCGTTCTGGTGGCAGTCCAGGTAATTCATCAGGGAATACATCAGCATAGTCTGAAACTATTGGAACTTCTTCCAATTTCTTCTCTTCTTGTTTTTCCTCCAGTTTTGCTGTGAAAGCTTGACATCCTTTTCTTATACATTTTCTTACTTCCAACATAATTATGATCTTTAAAGGTTTAGTTGGACGATCACCCACGATAGTATGTAACTTGCCTTCAGGTGATTTTACCTTAATGATCTTTTTGTCATAAAGAATCTTAGCTTGGTACTTATTTAACCAATCCATTCCTAAGACTATGTCAAATCCACTCAAGTCCATAGGGAAAAGTTCTAAATCAAACGAGGAATCTCCAAACTTTACTTGGAAATTCTTAACTAATTTTAGTATACTGATTTCCTAGCCATTAGCTGTTTCTACCTTATAAGGTTTATCTAAGTTCTGAATAGCACAGTTCAATACAGGAATGCATTTAACAAATATGACGTTTTGTTGGCTCCGGAATCAAATAAAATGCTAACACATTTATCATTAACAGGAAACATACCATAAACAACATGATCATCATTGCGAGCCTCATCTGCATTCATGACGAAGACTCGAGCATTGCCTTTTGCTACTCCTTTGTTCTTATCTTTATCCTAGTTCATTGAAACGGTTCATGTAGGTTTGGTAATCCGCACCCTTCATTTCAATGGAAAGGAACTCATTCTTGATAACGGTTTGTCGAGACCGTTACAAATCCCCAACGAATTAAGATTTGCAGTAGTGGAAGTCTGGGTATCGAACCAAGGGAATTAGTGGTCACTTGTTAATTGACTAAATTATAACTGAATTAACCTAAATTACTTTAACCTAAATTGCAAGAAAATTAGAAATTGGCCTCTTAGCTGTAAAATTGGATTGGTTGATTTAACACTAAATTACTAAAACTAAATTACGCTAGTAAATGTTGACTTTAACTTATATGAACTAAAGGTAACCACTTTAAGATCCGGTTTCGTGAATTACTGATTTCGCACTTCGAGAATTTAACCTAGAAACCACATAGACATGGCTGTGCTAGAATTCATTCAACCTAACTAATCAATTATTACGAACGTACTTAGTATAGTCCTAGAGCTATGCAATTAAGGTAGTCCGGGAGCGGGGGGTACGAACACAACAATCAATCAGACGCAATTGAACAAATAAACACTGAATTGATGATTGTCACAAGTCAGGAATTCATCTACTGTCACAAACCCTAATTTGAAATCAGAAAACACTAACCTTCACTTAAAGTGATTACAAGAAAATTAGCCGGACATGGCAAAAGTCAAAAACACAGAAATCATTGAAAACGCCATTGGAAAGCTTGTCAAATGCTTGGAATTCTTCACCGAAGGCCTGGAAATCTCCTGGAATCCGTAACCAGCACTCCAAGGTCGTCAAAAAGGCAGAAGATCCGAATGATTGGCCTCACATTGGCTTAAATAGCCAAACCCTAATTTTTGGCCGACATCACACCCAGATCGTGGCGCGACGATCTCTCCTCCACAGGCTCGCGACACGATCTCGCCAAAATAGTCGGGGCTTCTCTTCTCAACACGCGTCGTGCCGCGAGGAGCAAGACTCAACCCTCGCGACACGATCTGACCTTGAAATCAGAATTCTTCTAATCTTCTAATCTTCAATCCGTCCGATTTCATCACGTTAACGTACAAACCTGAAACAAACGAAACTATACAAAGTGATGCGTTCCCAACTGAATATAAACCATAAAAAACAGGGAATTAAGGATATTAACACACTACAAATTACTAACACATCACATCCCCACACTTGTCTTTTCCCGTCCCGGAAAAACTGCCACGAAATCATAATCGGGAAATCAATTTCAAAACCATTTAACATTTAATTCATCCACCAAATCAATTCCACAAACCATAATGTAATCACATGAACTAACTGCAATTGCCAGTATTTCGGTCCGACTAAACCCAACCACCGACCTTTTGTTTCGCCCCCATATGTTTATGAAATTACCGAATAGAAGTTCAGTCTACCTACGGGTCCCACTAAAGAAAGATCAAGTTCAGCCTACTCCCGAGTCAAATTCAGTCAAAGTAAAGGGTAATAAAGATTAATATTTTAAATTTTCCCCACCCGCCTTAGAAAAAAGATACTAAGATGTCCAAAGAATAATGATTAAGATAGCCTTAACATGTTGAGCATTTATTTTTCCACTTTTTTTTTTTTTTTCTCTTTTTTTTTTTTGATAATTGGTCAATTTTAACTATTATTACCAACGGACATCATCAGAGGCATTCTCTCACAAGGTCTTACCCCCGAGATCATACGTGAGTGTTTTGCCCGCGAGATCCGGAACATCATCAGAGGCACTCACCGCGGGATACTATCCTTAGTTTGTACATGAGTATTTTGTCCCTTCACTCTAATTCATTAACAAATTTATTACCTAATATGCTCAATTGACTATTCTAAGGACATAGAAGTATCTAACCTAAGTGGTCTTTTTCCTCCTAATCATCAGTTTCAGAATTTCTATCACCTCTAGAATGGGAACCCACTAGCAAACTGATTAGCATATTTATACAACAATAAACACACAGGCTATTTAAGCTACTCCTAGGTCAGCTGGGCCTACCGACACATCACAGATTAGTCATGTTTTCCATACTTTCCTTTCCTACCACTTTTCCCTTTTCTTTTATTTAAATTTATTTTTGAAAACCGATTCCCAATTGTACTATCATTTTCCATGATTTTGCAAGTAATCCCAAAGACATTTTCAAAATTTTCAAAACACTACAAATAACTAACTAAAAATGAAAAATCTTTTTGGATTTTTATGATTTTTATGTTTTTTTTTTTCAAAATAACACAAAACTACCTAAAAATGTAAAAACTGACGTCCTGTCCCCCTCCCCACACTTAAGATCAACATTGTCCTCAATGTGATAGAAGAACACGCACAAACTAGAATACAGACACGAACGATAAGAGAAAAATAAAAAGAAAAATAAAATAAAAAATAAAACAAAAGTTGGAACAGACTCCCCTGAGATAGTTCCATGAAAGCTCCTCAAAAGTCGTGCCAACACAAACTCCATTCCGAAAGTGCCGTGGCTCAACGCATTCCAAATAAGCAACTATAACACTCTGATCACTATCACATATTCTAATCATCACAGACAAATCCATCATATCATCATATATATCAACAAAATAAGCACAACCACCCCAACCGGTTATCCCGTACATGACCACCCAGTATAATATAATATTAATGTACAGACCAAAATCATGAAAACAAAATAACCAAAAGAAAAGTACAAGGATAGAAAGTAAACCGATCGGGTGATGCGTCTGCAATCTCTAATCTGCCTCCTGATCTCCAGCAACTGGCATCTCCTCATCATGCGTCCCAGAACTACCAGCACCATCTCCAGTCTCAACAAAACCAGCATCAGTACCTGCATCTCCCGAACCACTAGCACCAGCCCCAGTATCAGCCTCATCTCTCACTCGCTCTCTGTATATCTCGGGAATCTGAATACCCTGATGTATCATCTGTAATCGCAACATCCCCTCGAGTCTATCAAACCTCTCATCAATCCTCTGATCAATGTGATCCATCAGCTGATCCCTCAAAATCGATAGCGTCATCGGCTCAGGCCTCGGCTCTCTCCTCGCATGTGTCGGATGAGGGCGCTCCACACTAAATGTAACACGCTGTCTGTGTGGTGGAACGGCCCTCTGCATCGCCTCCGCGGCCTCAGTACCCGCCGGAGGATGCGCAACAAAACCCTCCCTCATCGGCACCCACGCCGGAGGGTCCTGCAACGAAACCATACCTGCTGCCCTCAAATCAGTCAACCCAAAGGTAATAGTCCTCGGTCCCCTAGTAAGATGTGTCTCATGATATCTCTGAAACACCCCCAAGTGATGAGCTATCCTCGTAACATACGGGCCCATATCCATCCTAGACGTAACTCCTCCACGACGAATCCTCTGAAAAGATAACAGCATCACATACGCCAGGTTGAGATCGTGCGGCCCCATAATCGCCCGCATACAAACCAAATCCAACCGATTACACTTGTCGGCCCCGGACTTACGTCCGACAAGTGTGCAAGCAATAATCCTGTGCAGATAACGAATAACAGGATCCCGAATAAACGATGCCGGCACAGACGCGGCGTAATCGCAATCAGCGATCGATCTCCAAAATGCCGCAATCTGGCCATCGGTAATGCCCTGGGGATGGGGTCTCTGGAAGTAGCCCCGCGGCGCAGTCTCAAAGGCTGGCAACTCCACCTCAGCCTGAGTGTAAAACCCCGTGGCAACAGCAAACTGCTGGATACTCAACTCAAACACCTGCCGTCCTAAGTGAAAATGAAACCGCGTACGGCTCAGAAAAACGACCAGACTCCAGACGGAATGTAGAATGAAACTCTAATGTCAGCTCCCTATACTGCCTATCTGCACACGCTAAAACCTGCCTCCATCTAGGCGTCAACAAAGCCTCAAGCCTCTGCCTCCCACCTAACGTATCTAACAACTCCCAGTCAAATGTCCGACACTGCAACAGCTCCTGATCTAACAACCTCTCACACTGCACGTACTCGGGCGTCCCCTCAGCAAACTGCAGCAACGTGTGCTCTCCTAACACTCTCTCGTCCTCTGGAATAGGATCCGCAGCGTGATCAGGCACAACCTCGTCATGGCGGTAATCGATCGTCCTCGCCTGACGCTGAATAATAACCTGGGAGATCCGGTGTCCCACGCGCCCGCTTCAGCGGGCCCCGCGATCCACTACCTGGCGGACGACCAGACATCTCTGCAAAATAAATGTTAGCAAACACAGAATAACTAATAATCGCAGATCGAGGCCCGAAAATTTTCAAATCAAACAAATTTGTCAAAATATGGGCCAGCATCGTGGCGCGAGGAGAAATCCTCAAACCCTCGCGACACGATGCCCAAATTAGAACTCGGAAACCCTAA
>JBCNJP010007473.1:0-27857 GCA_039602395.1 Deinandra increscens subsp. villosa
AGTATTATTAATAGCATGACAAATTGTAAATTCTTGATTATGTGATAAATTGTTTAAATTGCCTAGTTTAATGATTAATCGAGTAATTAGAGTGTATGCATACATGTTAATCATGGGCTAATGATGGACTAATCATTGGGGCCCAAATCCCAATGAAAGCCCACCAAAACTTTAGTATATAAACTAAAATAAAACCCTAAATGGTCATTTTTGCATACATCACCACAAAACACACACATACACACTCCATTTCTCTCTCTCTCTCGTTGGAACCCAACCGCCACCACCTAGCCACTTCTGGACAGCCGTGAACCACCAAGGATCACCGTGATCTCAGCCTTGAAGATCATCCATCGAGCTACCCGTAAGTCTCATGACCATTTCTATGCTTTTCTTTGTGTTTTCTTAAAAAAATGTGTAAACCTTCATGGAATCGTTTGATCTTCTGATATGATGTTTAGAGATGTTAGATCTAGCCTAAAGTCTGCAACTTTACGTGTAAAATCATGCCATAATGAAGATCCATGCTAGTTAGGTTACTTTGTGCTTAAAAAGTGTTCTTGGTGATTTGATGGTGAAAACTCGTGTTTAAGGTGTTAGATCATACTGTTTAATGTTGGTAAATGTTTATGCATGCTAGATACTGAATTATATGAAGTATGGAAGCTGTTAGAATGATTTTTTGTCAAATTTACGAGTTTTCTGCGACTAGCGAAACTAACAGATTCGTTAGGCGAAACTGTAGTTTCGCAAACTGTTTGAATATTCTTCCAGCGACACTATACAGCGAAACTATAGTGTCGCCTGTGAAACTAAGTGTATTGCTCGAACGAAACTACCGAGCAAAACAACCATAGACTCCTGAACGAAAGTTCAAATCAGTTTCGAGCGAAACTAGATAGCGAAACTGTGTCATCAGTTTCGAGCGAAACTATCTAGCGAAACTGTGCCTTCTATGAACGAAAGTTCAAACCAGTTTCGAGCGAATCTATGCTAGCGAAATTGTGTCATCAGTTTCGAGCGAATCTAGCTAGCGAAACTGTGTAGCGAAACTGTGCCAGACCAAAACCCAAACTTGTGCAACTTATTTGAATGTTATGCCATGACTTACATGATTATGCAATAATGAATCATGCTTTGATTTCTGAGTGATGAGAACCCTCGTTTATGATCAACCATCGGTGTCGTGTGTCGGTATGTCGAGTCGTAGTTCCAACGTGCTATGTTATGGGCCATAGTGACGTAGTTAAAGTTTAGACACAACCTAACACCTAAGACCTTAATGTGATTATTAGGTCTTCGTTAGCAATCATAATTGGATTATTTGAAGTGTAAGCTGAGTAACCTAAGGTGAGTTTCACTAACCCTTTAATTGTGAGCCCGTTCGGGTCACAACGAATTTACTTAACGGAAAACAACGCTGACATTTTGAGGTATTGCCAAATGGGATATCTGTTATGGAAGTTGGAGCGTTTTATGGGAAGCACTTGCAACTGTCCATCCTTGGGGTTTCAAATGAAATCCGCAACCAACTATTTAATACTTAAACTCATTTGGGATTTCAAATGAAATCCGGAACAACCATTTTGACACTTAAACTCTGTTTAGGATTTCAAGTGAAATCCAGAATAAACGGCTTTAATATGACTAGTGTAGGTTAAAGTCTAAACCAAATGATATCACATGATTTCTAAGGATGCCTTAAAACTAGAAAGTCCTCAACAAATTAGTACCATTAATTTGCGAAGCGAGGAGATTTTGGGTAGATCTACTGAGGGTTTGACAAACCCTGCTCCGCGGTACACAAATGTGTACCCAACCGGTTGGAGGCCGAACGGAGTTCAATATCAGCCTATTTTAGTTGTGGGTCCCATGAGGAACACAACTGGAGGCACAAACCATCGGCAAATGCCGAACTCTGTTACGTCAGCTTTGGTACGAACTTCCTTAGTGCATGGAAACCGGATTAGCTACCCGCGATATTGGTTGACCGCTTTAATCTTTACTTAACTAGTGCATATTCGATAATTCAGCACTTGGAAACGTTTTGCAAAACTATTACTTATCTATATGTTGATACATACGCTTATGAGACCGGGCCACTGCATGACATGCCCAATGTGAACTCACCAACCGTTAGGTTGACACTTGTGTGGTTTTCACTTTTGCAGATCGCTGAGGAGTATCCACCGGAGGTTGGCATGGCACCCGAAGTTACTTATTTCATTTTGAACTTAAACTTGGGAATTGAATAACAATTTATGTTCTGTAATTTAAGCACGTGGTTAGTGCTAAGATACTCATGTTTTTCTTTCCGCTGCAAACTCTTAAACTGTTTTATGATGAATGTTTGGACTTTACTCTGATTCGTTTAGTATTTGTAACTAATGGTTGTGGTCCTGGTTTGCTCGCACCCCTTAACGGTATAAACTCCGTTAGTGGTTAATTTGGGGGTGTGATAGATCGAATCGCCGGAGAACAAAAGATCGACGGCGACCAATGGTGGTGGTCGACGTTGGCTTCGAGAGAGAGGGAGGGAGGGGCCGAAAATTCTCTGATTGAGATTAGGGTTTCGCCTCCCTCAATCAGATATATATATCTGATTTATTTCCGGATAAGTCCCTCGATTTAGATTAATCAACGATCGAACCTTTTAATTAATCGACATATTTTAAACGTGTTAAAATATTTTCCGATTACCGAGACTTAACGAATATTAATCAAATTACTGATTCGTTGATTGTCGTCTTAAGACGTAATAATGTTTTGTCGCTTAATTAATCTTAACGATTAATAATAATTAACTAATTAATTTATTTATTTATTAAACCTTTAATAAACAATTAATTAATTCTTCTGCGAATTTTCCGGTTATATAGGTAAGCGGATTTTAAAACCCGTTGCCTCCTGTGTAACTCTTGCGGGTCTTGACCGGGTCGGGTACTTGATTTAGTCGGGTCTGGACACCTAAATCCAACAAAATGATGTGAATTTGAGGTATGCAAGGGAGGATAAGGTGTAAAAATATAGGGGACTAAGGGAAAGGAGCAGGTGGAATGGGGAAATGGGAAGCCGATGGGAGCCCCAGATGGTGGGGGATAATTGGACGGTTTACGGAAGCAGAAACTTCAAAGAGGTCCTGGTTGGTAAACATGGCAGAAATAAGGTGCCGGAAAGAAAGAACGAAGACGATTATGAGTAATCCAGGCTTATATCAACTACACTGTATTGGGAGATCGTTGCTGGGGGAAATATGTTTCTTGGAATTAATGGAAGTTGTCAGGACTAGAATTCATAGTGCGGGTGTAGAAAATTTCGCGCTTTCGTATATAGGGGGTCTGAAGATCCTTATCACATTCAAGGGGGCGGATGAGGCAAGGTCCCTTCTAAATAATAGGAAGGAGATGTGGTCCAAAACGTTTCGCACACTTTGAATTTGGGATGGAAGTGAACAAGAAGCTGAGAGGTTGGTCCAGTTGAAAATAATGGGGGTTTCGATTATGATCAGAGATGTTACAACTTATTATAGAATTGGTGAACTATTCGGCATTCGAGCCAACTCATCGGAATTTTCTTAGGATGTGGATGATAACTCGTTTAGGACGGTATTTATACTCACCAAAAGAATCTGGTGGATTGACGAGATGGTTGATTTGGAATGGAACCAAAGGGAATGTCCGATATGGGTTACGAAAGACACACGACCGGTAGAGATACTAGCGTTGAACGATCATCCAAAGTCGGAACTATTTCCGGCAGCGCTGTTTGGGTCAACAAGGCGGGTGGTGAGTGAGCGGGTGGTAGGGGAGTCCAACAGTTAGGGGGCATGAAATTAATGCAGAAGGGAGTGGTAATTGGAGGCGGGTGAACTGTGTCAACGGTAAAAACGGTTGGTGGTGGGTCTATTCCCAGGAATAGTAATGATGATGTTGGAAAAAGGAAATTGGGGACCGGCGATAGCTTAGGAATGGGTGGAGCGGAGGGCGAAATATCTCGGGTTGCTGACTCTGTGGAGCCATCAAATGGATCTGATATGTCCCCTAAATGAAGAATTGTTGTGAAAAAGTAAATGGTAATGGGCCTATGAAGAATTTCTGTGAAAAAATAAATGATAATGGGCCTATGAAGAATTATAATGGACATGGCATAAATAATGGTGGGCCACTAGGAGGTGTATCGAATTTGGGTAATGGTTTGGTGGGCCAAAAGCAGGTGGAGGAGAATATGTGGGAGCCTGATCATCGTTCAAATATGGAGAACGAAGTTTCTAGAGTAATGGGGGAGACAAATTCGATTAGAAAAGGGGATCACAATGATGCGAATCCAAAATTTTCGAACCATGATGGTTGTCTGTTGCAGAGGGATGGGCCTATGATTGTTAATGAAACAATTGTGTGGCTTAAGAAGATAAAAAAAGGAGGCAGTGTTTTTTAAAGTTGATTTTGTAAAGGCATACGATGCTATTAATTGGGGGTTTCTAGACACAGTCTTGGAGCATATGGGTTTTCCTGTAGTTGGATTTCGGGTTGTCTTGAATCGGGGACAGCCTCTATTCTGGTCAACGCTCTCCGACTAGGAAATTTTTGGCGTCCAGAGGAATTAGGCAGGATGATCCGCCTTCACCTCTGTTGTTTGCAATCGTCATGGAATCTCTTCATGTCATATCTATTAAAGCGATGAGTTTGGGGTAATTTAAGGGGAATCAACTACCAAATAATGGGCCGTTATTAACTCATTTATTCTTTGCAGATGATGCAGTATTCATGGGGGAGGCATTTGCAGAAAACTTATCCAATTTAGCAAGAATTCTTAGGTTCTTCAATTTGGCGTCTAGACTTAAGGTCAGTTTTCAAAGAAGCACTCTATTTGGGGTCGGGATGGACACCGTCAGGTTGCGGGAATTGGCGGGAACTCTCCAATGTCAAACTGGATATTTTCATGCGTCCTACTTGGGGTGCTCTTGGGTTTAAACATGGGAAGGGTAAGCAGTTGGGAAGTGATTATAAATAAGGTGTCAAAAAAACTTTCTTGTTGGCCAAGAGGAACCTTTCGTTTAGGGGCAGGGTGACTCTTGCTAAAGCGGTCTTGGGGGCGATCCCGCAATATTATACATCGTTATATAAAATGCCCCAAAAGGTTGAGAAGAAAATTGAATTAATTAGGAGGGGCTTCGTGTGGGGTGGGGATGCATCTAGGAAAAAAGTCGCATGGGTATCTTAGGATAGGATGATGTCTAAAAAGAATGAGGGGTATGGGAATTAGATCTGTGAGGGCGGCAAATTTCGGGCCGTTAATGAAATGGTGTGACACCTCGTCCAGAAACCAAGTCAACCCTCTTTACTTTGACTTTTAGTTAAGTAATTACATGCATTAACTGATCTGTATAAATTGTTAAATTACTGAATCTGACTGATAACCGAAGACGTAAATAAATCTCACGTTTGTACTGGAAACATATACCCATAAAATACAAGAGTTTTCATATAATAATTATAGTACTTTAATAAGAAAAAATTATATATAAAAATGTACTTTTTATATTTTATCAAAAACTGGTGTCACGGATCTTCTTCAACGACACAACGAAATGTTAAGCGATTATATATTTAAACTGCTTGTGTACGGGAATAATTTGTGGCTTGTGTATTAAATAGCTCATTGGCGGACTATTTTGAAGGCCTATGTGATATAATAGGTGAAAATTAGTTGGGTTATGGGTATATTGGGTCATTGGGCCAATTTAGACATGTTTGGGCCCAATTAGAAAGAGTTTAGATAGAGTTTAGTGGGTCTGTTTAGTTAAATCCGAAAATTTGGTTTAGGATTTGTTTATCTATATAAACAAATCCTAATACTCATATGGAGAGCTAGCCAGTTGAGAAAGACACAAGGGGGTTTTTCGGTTTCTATCAAGTTTGTGTACTAGACGAGTATTTAATCGTGTGCACGCATCAAAGGTGATTAATATCATTTGTTTATTTAATCGTGTTCTCATCGTTTTCTACTTTCATCTTTATTCTTGAATCAATCAATCAATCGTCGGGATTTCGCACCTTCGATTGATCGTTGATATCGTGTAAGGATCGTTTTTGGGACTTACAATTGGTATCAGAGCCAAGAAACTTCGTTTCGAGGCTCTCGCGATATCACGATTCAAGAGTTTTTGTGTTACTTTTGGAGTGACGGCTGCTAAAATCGTTTTAGGGTTCTTAAAATTGTTGTTTCGATCGTACCTAGTTGGTTTGTTTTGGGTGGGATTGTGTTTTTTGAAGTTATTGTTTGTTTGTTTCTTTTAAATTTTTTTTCGTAAGTTGCATGCTAATTTGTTTTGGAGGTCATCGAATATTTAGAGAATTTGTTAATTGGTTAAAGGTTATATGCTACAGCTTTTTTTATCAAGTCATCGAGATTTTGTGTCCAACTAATTCAATATTTATTGAAATTGATAGTCATTTCCATTAATTACGGTGATATCAAATTCGGTAAATCTCTATTTGGTTAACGATCTCAAGAAAATTGAAGCTTCCGACATCTTGAATTATTTTGGGTGGATATTTTTTTAGGTTGAAGTTTTTGCATTAAAGGAAAAGATTTGTTATTGATTCCAGAGGAGGTTGGCTGATTTTCAAAGGAGTTCTCGACCAGAATCGTCTTTTTGGTCAAAATCGGATTCTCGAGAAAAAAAAAATTGGAGTCAAGAAGTAATTTAACTTAAAGTTCATCAAAATTATGATTTTGCCATTGGGGGTTTATTTAAAACGGGTGGTCCAAATCATCCGGTTTTTGATGCTGTAAACGGCCACTCATTTTAAGTTGGTGTGAATTAATTTTGATGAGATTTTGATCGTTGAATTTTTCTGCACCTTGTGGAGTAATTCGTTTTTTTTTTAATTTTCATATTTTTTGCTCCAAGTGTTTCAAGGTGTTACTAACGGTTTTGTTTGTGAGTGTATTGTGATTATTTTTGCAGGTTTCGTACAGGACAGAAGCAGGCTGCTAGGATTTCATAAGCCCCTCGATCAAAATATGTGGCTTTGACCCTTATTTCGATCGAAATCTTTGGCTTTTCGACCCTTTTGGATACTTTTCAATCGAATCCTGGGGCTTTTCAATTAGGCTGAGAAGCTTCGTGACTTTTCGATCAGCTCCGTTTCGATCGGAAAGTCTCTTCGTGACTTTTCGATCAGCTCCGTTTCGATTAGAAAGTCCCTTTGTGACTTTCGATAAGCTTCGCCTTTCGATCGGAAAGTCCCTTCGTGACTTTTCGACCAGCTTACACTTTTCAATCGAGCCGAAACTCTGTCCAATCGAAAAGCTGACTTTCCGATCCAGTAGAGACTTTTTGATCCACCCTTTTTCTATCCGATCGAGTCTTTCCGGTCCGAATTTGACCTCGACGTGCATCTAAAGAAGAAGATGGCAAGTACTCAAGTTGCTTCTCCTCTTGTTAGTGATGAAGCTCAGATATGTTCGAACTCGGCATGCTCCGAATCGATCGAACAATATAAGCAACTGTTTCGAAATGAACAAAGAGACCGTATTAATGCAGAGTACAAACTAAAGATTCATTTAAAACAAGACGAACCCTACAAAAAGAAGATAAAGTCTTTAGATGAAGAACTCAGTCAGCAGAAGTATCTTTTCTGGACATTCCGCGAAAAAATAGCTAAAGAAGAGGATGAAAGGAAGAAGACCAGTCTTGCAGATGGAGCTTGGATTTGCAACCCAGAGAATTGTTCAAACCCTACGTGCTGTGCTTTAATTAAAGAATGGGAACGTAAGTTCACAAAGATAAGACCAGAATATTTACAGAGAAACTTGAAGCCATTCAGGTAGATGTTAAAAGTCTTTAAAATCAAGTTCTTGATAAAACTGCATGTCTTAGAATTGCTAACTCTAAAGTTGAAGAGTTAACCAAAGAAGTAGAGGAACTAAGAACCAAACTTGACACTTCCCAATCTGCCATTGAGAAACATCAAGTTATTAAAAAGAAAATGATGGACTCTCATCATGCTTTATTCAAATCAGAAGAGTGACTCGAGCAGGTAAAAGAAAATCTGGCCTCGGGGATGAAAATTTTCCTCCCCCATTACAACATGACTACATCAAAGTGCCCCAAACTGCCGATGAATTGTTGAAAGAGTCCCTGAATGAAGCAACCATGGTATATGGGCCTCAACCTGTACATAAAGATGAAAAGGCAGCCACTGAAGTAACTCAGTCAAATAACACTACTGAGTGTGCAGGTTTAACCTCTAGTGAAGTGAAGAGAGCTGATGAAGAAAAGTTCGTTCCTTATCCAAAGATCGAGACTCCTTATTCCAAAGTTGTGGATGAGGTAAAGCGGGAACGAGTGGTGATGACTACAAGGCCCAATGGTAAGATATTCATGACAACAGGGTCTATGTTCACTCCGATTGAAGGAGAAGAGCGACCCTCATTCACCACTAAGTTCAAAGGCTTGGGTCATGATGATGGTTTATCATCTGACATTTAGAGTATAAGGCCCAAGATCACCATTAATCCTCCAACTTATGTTCCTATCAAAATTGAAAGGCCCAAAACTACCAACAAGTCTCCTATCTCATCAGTGGGATCATGCAGTGGCAACACAACTTTCTCTAAGAAGTCAGAGGACCCAAAAGTTCAAATGCCATGTTCTACTCAGTTTTCAATGAACCAGAAAAGATTCAACAGAAATGCATCAAGGTCTGAAAGATCTAACAACTGGAGACTTGGAGTCTTTCCGAACATGCAAGCAAATCTCAATGCCTCTCCATCAAAGCCATACATCTCAAATGGCTACACATCTGATTTCTACCAAAAGAAGCAGACCTGTTATAACTGTGGAGTTCCTGGTCACATTGCTAGAAACTGCTTGCATCGTCCCTTTGAACCCTATTACCCGCTGAGTCATAAGGTTTCCTCTCTGTCTAAGCCAATGAAGGTGCAACCACCAAAGGTAATGAAGACTGTTAATCCTAAGGTTAGACCTTCTGATGGAAATTGGGGAGATGCCAAAGAGGACAAAAAGCTCTTAAATCAAAAATATGTTTTTCCAAATTATGAACATTTTCATAAAAAGGTGAAGGGACCGATTTCAAAACAACACAATGTTGAAAAACCTAAAGTTACCCCTCCAAAGGTAAGTAAAACTGTTTTGAAAAGGAAACCTGAAATGAAAAAGGTTGAAAAACCTAAAGTCACTACTTCAAAAGTGACTGAAGCAACTCATAAATCACCTCAAATTTGGAAACCAAAATCAAAGGCAGCTGCAGCTCAAATTCCTGATTTCTCAAAGGGGATGTTTTTAAAAGAAGTTTCATTTATTGACTCTTCAGGTATTCCCAGAACCACAATGGCATGGGTTTTAATGGCTAACTAATCTCTCACAGTGTGAGGGAACAGTCAAGGAGGACTTCCATTAACTTAGTTTTTTTTTAAAGTGATTGTTCCAGGCACATGATAGGACATCTCTTTACTTCATGACATACAGATCTTAATGGGGAGTATGTTCTCTTTGTGAGAGGTAGATCTGAAAACATCAGCAGAAAAAGGTAACACTGTCTTAATTGTTTCTTTCTTGACTAAATTGTTGTGAGGTATGGTTCTGCATAAAACAAAACTCATTTCTAAAAAAATGTTCTCAAATGATAAACTCTGAAAATTAACTTGGCGAATTTTGTCTTGTATTGTGTCAGTGTGTGTTTTAAAAAAAAGGTGTGTGTTGTTATTTAAAAAAATCAAAAAGCAAGGGGAAGAATAGAAAAGATGAAATAGTTGACCCCTAAAAAATGTGTGCTTTTTAATTTTTGTTTTTGTTTGAGAAGTGGGGAAGTGAAATAAATTTCCGTTTTGGAGATGGCTGACACGTGTAAGGCAGATGTGAAAGACATGATCCTTGGTGATATGTTGGTAGGCTCAGCTCTATAATCTGAAAAGGTATGCGTTACACACATAAAGATAACGTATGGTATTTTGTTGGGTAATAGCACTTAGGTTAATTGCATTACTATTTGACTGCATGTTCAAGTTCCCGCTACACACGTTTGTCTCTAAGAGTGTGAAATTGAGCTCAACAAGTCGGTGTCCCCTCTGTTTTGCTAAGCCAAGACTTGGGGATGCTTCGCATGTATGTAAGGCTCTCCTCTGCTTTGCGTGAGTAATGACCTGGAGTTGTTTATACATACGTGCTTCTATATCATTAAAAAAAAATTTAATAAATAAAAAAATACACCCAAAAGAGTCCAAAGCCCTCAGCCATTGTCACTGATGAGAGCATTATTAAAAATGTTTCAAAAATTCAGTTGACTTTGTATAATATACCCAAAAATCTATGTGATCTATTCTTTCTCTTCTCAATCAAGTCTCGAGCTCAGTTTCAAACTTCTGGTTCAGATTGTGAAAATATGTGGTAGGGAATTTATATGCTTGATAGTGTGTAATAAAATGTACCTAGGATTTGTTAAAACCCACTTGCTGTTCATAATTAATACACAATAAAGATAATAAAGTGACAAACAGCCTGATTAAGAAAAGGGTTCGAGTTTAAAGTGGATCAGTATATTGGCAATTACCTGGACGTGTTCGAGTAACAGAAGCTGAAAAGGGTTCTTCGGTCATATTCATATGGTTTGATCCCATAGAAACCTTCTCATGTTTAAATTGGTTGATATTTGTTTAATTTTAATTATTTTGGTGTGAGTATTTATGTTTCTTGTGTTGAGTATATGAATTGGCCAGGTTGATTTGAGAAGTTTGAATAAGTTTTTATGGGTTCTATGCAAGAAAGTATGACCCCCCCCCCCCCTCAGAATGTCAGGGGGAGATAATGTGAAGAGTCCTTGGGTTCAGGGGAAGTATTTATGGGAAACTCGTAACCTATGTTAGGGTTTTTTGGTTAAATAATGCTAACCCGATGACCAGTCATCATTTTCTGGTTAGTGTATGTTCCATGTTGTGCTTTATAGGTTAAATCTAGAAAAATACAACTTATGGACAAAGAAAGTCAAGGACTCAGTTGACCAAAGCAAGAACTTTGCTACTGCTCGTGTTGAAGAACCAGCCGGAAAAGGACTTACCCTATGCTTTGTGGAAGTTTGTTGGTTTTTCAAGTGAAGCTTCCAAAGACTCAAAACTCATCATTCTCAAGTTTAGGGGAAGCTAAATGAAGAAAAGGTGCAAAGCAGTCAGAAAAAGAAACGTTTCTAATCAAGAAATTCAAGAATGCCAAGACAGGGGTTTTTAACACTTTTACCCTCTAAAGACACAAGCAAGACAAGACAGTTACTGATGATTCAGCAAGGTGTAAAACCGAGATACGATCTTACGACTACATGCTTTGATCAATGATAGTAAACACGGATGTAAATAAGAGATTTGTATTGAATCACTTGAAGATTACAATGAACTCTCTCTAGTTTCTCTCTCTAGAATACACACACATAAGGTGAAGAATGACAGAAGAGTTGAGCTATCATTCTAACACATTGTATTTATACATAGTGACAAGCAGCCTGCGTACCAAATGGTTCACCATCTGGTACGGGCGTACCATTTGGTACGGCACCATTGAACTTGTCACTACAACACACAAACTCACTCTAATCTAGATACAATACACGAGACACATCATAGCATAGGTATATGCTCTAACAAACTCCCCCTTAACGTGTAGTGTATCTATAGTCTAACTAAACTTCAGTCTCCAATCTTCAACAATGCTGCATCCGATCTTCAACATGAAATCTTGTCAGAAATAAAACTTGCATGGCTGGATCACTCTTAAATCATCTTTGATATTCAAGATCCACTTGTGAAAGATATAACAAACTCCCCCTTTCACCATGCTTGAGTCTTGACCCACATAACCTGCAATTTCAGAAGACAGAAACGCATTTTCCTTTTTCTTTTGAAAACTTAATTTAATCTTGGCGCAAAACTTCTCTTCGAGAATCCAAGATATAGTTTTGAAATTTGATTTTGTATCGCATGTCGATCGGTCGAAAACAAATAAGAAATAAAATCTTTTTGGATTTTTGAGAATTTATATCAAAACACACCTAAAATCTTTTTGTAATTTTCAGATTTCAAACATAAAATGCAATACAGAATCAGACACTATTTTTGTCTTTTGCGAGAAATATCACAACTTGGGATCATATTGAACATAACATGCTGAACTACACTTCAATTTCAATTACTTCAGCACACAAGTCATGTTGATTACTGGTATAATTTGTTCATCTTAAACTCAGGCACAATCATACTCATAACATCTAGATATGTTATTAGTATTGTTTAGATTTGCTTTGACCAGTGTACCCCACACTATCAGACATACTCAGATATGTATTTTCTTTTATATCACACTTTATGATTTCATTTGTGATTTAATCACATAACGATTTTACTCATGGTGTAGTCAACTGTGTTCCATGCAAAAAGAAATAAGAACGTTAAATCGTCTACCTTAAGGTCGATCTTTCGATACGCAGATAAGGCCTCGGATTTAACAAAATAAGAAAATAAAAAACAAGTTGAAATTGTATAACTCAACAACAATCAGGTCAATACTTCCGTATACGCAGAGAAAGTCCGATGAGTTATACGAAACACCAAAGAAAATAAACCAGAACGTCAAACGAACAACAATCAGGTCGATCTTTCGATACGCAGAGAAAGTCCGATCGTTTGACAAAATAAAAAAAAAACAAACAATTTTAAATCTTTGCAAAATGAACACATGTATACACAGTGACTTCTCATTTTCTTTTTCACATATCTTTTCTGGATATATCATGAGATATGCATCAAGATGTTGTCCACTTGGTCAAGCATTAGTATTTAATGTATATCACATTTGAATACTTTCTTATTTAATGCCGAGCCTACCAAGCACATCGAACAATGATCTTATGGCTTTTTCATCTAATTTATCCACGAGTCAGACACGTAAGCCAATGTACCATCATTTCTCAATCATGTCGGATACAATTTCTTATTTTTCAATGTTTTGTATTTTTCTGATTTTCCTCCCCTTAAAATGTCGGATACTACAAACGAAATGTAAAAGAAATAAAATTGACCTTTCGACATAGATACCTTTCACGTTTAGCGTTCAGAAAAAAATTCAGTTTTGAAATTTGAAATCACTTGTAATTGAAGTTAAATCAGCAAAATACTTCTCCATCAGCAACTTTTCAATCACCGATAGGTCTTCTAAAAGTACCTGCACACTGGTCAAACATGTCAGTTTATAAATGACCCGAAGCGAACCGCTTCTGGTCGACCAGTATCTTGGTTTCCTTTCTAAACTACTTTAGGTTTCCAAATTTGTTGTTTTGGTAAATCAGTATCTGATAAACCAGTCACAGTCGATTGTGATGAACAACCTACAATTGGAACAGTTTGAAAACGGGGAATAAATCTTCCTGGAGTTTTGAAAAACGTAGGTTGTGAATATTCATCAAATACGCTGCCATATTCGTCAACGAATCGTTGTTTGTCAGATTTACCAACATGTGGAACCTTTCCTTTTCTTGAAGTAGAAGCAGCATAAACCGGACAATCTTGTGCCATATGCCCTTTTTGTCGGCAATTGTAACATAAACGATTGTTGACATTCTGGCGTTTCCGAGAATCCACACAGTGAAGTGGCAACTTCGTATCAGAAAATATTTGATGTGAGCCTTTGAGTTTATAAAATCGCTCCGGTTGAACCTTTTCAGCATGAAAAATCTCTTACTTCACTTGATTCATACTGATTTTCTTCAAAATTTGTTGCTTTTGAACCTTAGAAATATTCACTTTAACCTGTTTCTTTTGAAATCCCAAACCTGTATGTTTTCCAGAAACCTTCTCTTCTGAACCAGATGTTTTATGCCCGGTCTTTGCAAGACGAGAGAACTCTGCTTTGATCTTGGTAATATCCTTGGGAGCATCAACAATACTTTCAACAATATTAGTTGTTGAGCTTGCAGATTTTTCTTTGTCATCAGATAAAGAACCAAACATAACCTCTGGAGCTTTAGAATTTTTAGCACTTTTGCCTTTCTTCTCTTTCTTTTCTTTAACCGATTTGGAACCAACAAACTCAGAATAATCACCAGTCTCAACCTTGTCTTTCAAATCATGAATTCCTTCTTTGAGACTTCCTAGTGGTGACACAATTTTATTGAACATCTTCTCAAAGTTGTCATCTTTGACCAAGAAACTTGTAAAAGATTGTGAATTAGTAACATTGTTCAAAATACAATTTGCATCAATGACTTCTACTTTCAGATCAGAAATCTTTTGTTGAGCTTCAGCCAACGCCTTTTCGGTTGCAATTAGCTTCTTTGCCAATTTATGAGTTTCATACTTTTGCAATCTTAACTCATCTAGTCCAGCCCATATTTCCTTCTGCAGCTTATCTTCATTTCTTTTCTGGATATCTAAATTTGCATTTTGCAACTTGTTCACTCTAACCAACTCCCTCTTCTCATCAAGTAACTTTTCCATATCAAGCTGATAGGATTAAATCTTAATAGCTTGGTCATCAGAAAGTTTAGTAAGCGTATCAAGTCTGAACTTTGATTTGTCAAAAAGATTTTGAAAATCATTTGTTGTATCTGCAGCATCATCCTTCCATTTGTTTGCTTCTTGAACTAATGCATCATTTTCTTCAAATAACTTTGTAACTTTCTGTTTAAACTCCTGTTCAACACTTTGAAATTTTGATTCTTTCTCAACAACATCTGCTTGAAAATCTGAAAACCTTTCTTTCTGAGAAGAGAATTCGTGAATTAGATCTTCTAACTTCTGTTGTTCATTTGCCAATTCTTCTATCCTTTTATTTTCCTCAATCAACAACCCATTTTCCTTTATCAATCCTTGAATCTTCTTGTCTTTCTGAGAACAAAACTCACAAACAGATTCATAGCCACTATTTCCAGAACCACTTATTTCAGATTCAGAATCAGTTACTTCTACTTCATTATCACTATGAACAACTTGAGCAATCATAGCATGAAATACAGACTCATCATCAAGTTCATCAGCAGCCCAATCATAATCTACATGTCAGGGTTTTGATGCAGAAGTAATAGCAGTTAAAGCAATTGGTTGAGAATCATCAGAAGTTTGTCCCCAGTTATATTGTTTATCAACTTGAGAAACTAAAGTTGTTGGAGGCTTTGATGAAGATGCATTTGTTATTGAACATTCTCGAGCAAAATGTCCAAAATTAGAACATTTGAAACATTTTGCCTTTGATTTATCTATTCCAACCTTGCCATCCGGATTTAAACTTTGATAGTCTGTCTTCTTTTTGAATCTTTTAACTCTTTGAGCTAACATTGCCAGTTGCCAATTGATATCCATTTGCTCAAGATTATCAGGATCAATTTGATCAAAATTTTCTTCAATCAGATTAGATGTTGTCAAACCACCATTAAGCAGCCCATAATAAGAAGATAATAAAGCAGAAATTAATGCCACATGTTCATCATGTGTTTTTGCTGAAAATGAAGTCTGACTTGAATGATTTGGAATAGTGAAGTTACATCCTCTTGATGAATTTCCAGAATTTCCTGAACCATGACCAGCAACAAAAGTTGTTTGAGGTGCATTTGATGAATCAACACCAAATGATTTAGACTTTGCATTGATACTTGCAGAATTTTGACCATGATACAATTCAGGATTTTGTAATTGAGCAGTTGACTTGTTTGATGTCATCATTTCCATTTCCCTAGCATGAAGCTTTCCAGTTAAATCATGAAATGATAATTCAGAATATTATTTGTCATGGGTAAGCAATATCACATAACTTTCCCACTTTTCCAGTAATGCTTCCATCAATTTCTCCTTCAATTCCTCCTTGGTCTTTTCAATTTTAACCACTTTCATTTCACTAATCAGATGTGAAAACCTTGAAACAAGAGCAGAAATATTTTCTTTTTCATATTGTTGAAAGTTTTCAAATTCCTTGTTCAACACTTTTCGTCTACTCTTCTTGTATTGGTCATTGACTTCACATCGAGCAGACAACGCATCCCACAACTGTTTAGCTTTCTTGCAAGTGCTGCTTGATGCAACAGCTCAGTAGGTAAAGCCATGGTAAGATAACCATAAACTTTTTGTTCAAGCTCATAACTTTTTCTTTCATCCTTACCAAAATCTTGGATTTATTTATACTCTTCATCTTCAGTTGGACGTACATACAATGTTCGAATCGGAATCCACAAATCAATATCATTTGTGTTGATGTATGCAGAAAAACGTTGCTTCCAATTTTGATAATCTTCCAACTTTAACAGCTTAGGAACTTTCTGACTTGTTCCTATTTCATTATCAAAATTGAGCATAGCTAGTAAGCGTCTAGATCTTGTCGAGACGTTCGTTTTGGCTGGTATTGGGTTCCGTAACTCTTAACGGTTCTCAAGTTACGCCAGTTTTAGTAAACACATGTATTTTTCCACCGTACCAAAACAATCTCAGCGGACCAAATTTGTACTCAACGAACCAGTTTCGGACCAAATTAACCAACGAACCAAATGAACCTACGGACCAGAAACGAACCAGATTATCTCAGCGTACCAGGTTTGGTACAGCGGACCAAAATGGTACGGCGGACCAAAATGGTACGGCGGACCAGAAAATAACTGCCACGGACCAACTTGAAGATTGCCAAGCGGACCAGCGGCGGACCAACGACGGACCAGCGATGGACCAGTTTTTCTTGACGCGGACCAGAACCGTACCACGCTGATTTTGATGGATTTTCGCAAATTTTGACAATTTGGACTTGAATTTGCTTCTGAAAGGTGCGAAAACTCACTAGGAACACTCAGAAATCATTTTTTACCTCGGAAACACTCGGAATGGGAAGAATTTGATGAAAAATGAAGAAAACCCACACTTTCTCACTCTAAAAATCCGAAAATTAATCAAAAACACAGCAGTTGAGCAACCAAATGCTCGGATACCACTTGTAAAACCGAGATACGATCTTATTACTAGTGCTTTGATCAATGATAGTAAACACGGATGTAAATAAGAGATTTATATTGAATCACTAGAAGATTACAATGAATTCTCTCTAGTTTCTCTCCCTAGAATACACACGGAAGGTGAAGAATGACAGAAGAGTTGAGCTATCATTCTAACACATCCTATTTATACTTAGTGACAAGCAGCCTGCGTACCAAATGGTTCACCATCTGGTACGGGCGTACCATATGGTCTGGCGTACCATTTGGTACGGCACCATTGAACTTGTCACTACAACACACAGACTCACTCTAATCTAGATACAATACACGAGACACATCATAGCATAGGTATATGCTCTAACACAAGGAATTCACATTTTTCAAGAAGAAGCAAGTATTTGAGAATCCTCCTCTCATTACGTGATTATCATTTGAAGTTCAAGTTGATGCTGATAAAGAGAAGAGCCAATAAACATCTCACATGCTGCTCAATGAAGATTCTCCAAGATAAAGAATCTTCACCAACCCATGCTCAAGCCAAGGAGAAGACCGCAAGTCTGAAGATTGAAAGAAGAAGATATTTAATATCACAAGCCAAGGGGAAGATTGTAAGGGAATAATTTGTGGCTTGTGTATTAAATATCTCATTGGCGGACTATTTTGAAGGCCTATGTGATATAATAGGTAAAAATTAGTTGGGTTATGGGTATATTGGGTCATTGGGACAATTTAGACATGTTTAGGCCCAATTAGAAAGAGTTTAGATAGAGTTTAGTGGGCCTGTTTAGTTAAATCCGAAAATTAGGTTTTGGATTTGTTTATCTATATAAACAAATCCTAATACTCATATGGAGAGCTAGCCAGTTGAGAGAGACACAAGGGGGCTTTTCGGTTTCGATCAAGTTTGTGTACCAGACGATTATTTAATCGTGTGCACGTATTAAAGGTGATTATTATCATTTATTTGTTTAATTGTGTTCTCATCGTTTTCTATTTTCATCTTTATTCTTGAATCAATCAATCGTCGCGATTCTGCACCTTTGATTGATCGTTGATATCGTATAAGGATCGTTTTTGGGACTTACAGCTTGGTTTTAAATACACTTGATAATCGAGCTTAAAACTGACGCAACCAAATGAAACAATAGTCGTTAATGATCACGTGTACAAAAAACTGTAATTCGTATCAAACTTCTGATAAACTGAAATTACCGACTCAATCAATTGTTTTTATGGAATTAAAAACATAACAAACCTCCTTGTTGTCAAGACTAAACCGAAACCGATAACCCGTTCGGGCCTAACTCGGACCAACAAGCCCAAAGCACTTCAAACAAGCCTTAAACTTAAACTGGTGACCCGACCCAACACCCCGATGGATTAGCCCAGCCCACAAAACCCAACCCGCGGCCCAACTGCTCGGCCCAGCCGCCCCTTCCCCTAGGCCGACTGGAGAAAACCGGGCCATCTCCCTTGTTTGTGAAATTCGACCCATATCAACAAACCCAAATCCTTTGGGTTATTTTATTAAACTAGCCCATCACCTTTAGTTTTTATAAAATCTTACCACCTTTGTATTATTTTTATAAAGTGTTATCTTACTAGTTTTTTTTTTATAAAAACCATGATTACTAACCATCACCACATTTTAGTTTTTATAAAAAACTCCTACATCATGTAACACATTTATAAAACATGGCACCTCTTTTATAAAATAAATCACTAACTAGTATGGTGATTAAGAAGCCACATCCTTCACCTAGCCCCTAACCTAGAACCATCTATAGTTGGCAAAGTACTTGGACATGGGGTTAAGTGAAAGATTAATGGTCTTTAACCAAACTTTTGGCCATAAAAAGGACACCACCCTTCACCTCTCATCACCACACAACACCCACTCTCCTCCTCTTCTCTTCTTGTGACCGGCCGAACACAACACCACCACCCTACTGTCCGTCGCCGGAGCAGCCACCTCCTGTCGCCGCTGGGGACACCGTCGAACCACCACCAACCGCTGATCACTCCTCCCTCTTCCTCTCGGTTCCTACACTCACACATTGTGAGTCCTTTAACCTTCCTTACTTCTATATTTCTTACACATTTTAACACCTAAGAACACCGTCTTGACAACAAATCCTTAAACTCCTACACATTTTCTTAAACAAATCTAACAACTTCATCATCTCATTTGATCTAAACATCCTATATGGTGTCTTCTAGACTTAATGATGCCAAAGGATGGGTGAAACATATCAAGAAAGTAAGAGCATAATCGGTTCATCGTGTGAAGTATCTGAACGAGACGAAGTTGCACAAAATGGCGGTTACACGAAGAAGGTCCGAACTGACACGAAGTGTCATCTAAAGTCACACTTCGGGTGAGTTCGGAACCACACGAACTCACAGTTCAGGTGACTTCGTGTACTGGAGTATAAATAGTCATTTTGTTTTGTAATTCAATAGCTAGAAGAGAATTGGTTTGTACTAATTGTGTGTTTTCATGGGTGTTTTATCTGAGTGATATACTGATTGTATTTGTTCTTTTGTGATCAATAAAACAATCTTTTATTTACGTTTCTCATCCGAAATAGCTTGATCGAGTAGTCGATCCGACGCTCACGGCTTTTCAAGTGGTATCGGAGCTTTCTGGTTCACTCTACTGATCTGTGGTTGCTATTTTTGGACTTTTTGACTATTTCAGTTGGGTTTTTTGTGACAATTTCACTCCTAAATCGTTCCTTGTCACTTTTTCTGATCTACTGCTGCGAATTTCATCCAAATCTGTCTAAAATCGTGATTTTTTTACCAAAACATGTCTGGTTCGTTTCAGTTCGGGTGAAGATCTCCAGTTCGAAAAATAACCGTCACCCGAAGTGACAGTTCGCTTCAGTTCACGTGTGTTTGGTTCAGTTCAGATAACCAAAGTCTGAGTTCGGACAAGTTCGGTCAGTTTCAGTTCGGTTTACTTCTGGTTCGGCTCAGTTCGGATAAACTTTTCAGTTTGGATCATTTCGGTTAGTTTCAGTTTGCTTCATTTCCAATTCGGACTAGTTCGGGTCAACTTTTCAGTTCGGTTAAATCTCAGTCCGGTTGAGTTCGGTTCATCATTTTCACTTCGTTTTAGTTCAGATAAACAGAATTTGAAATTTTTCGTCATGTCGGATTTCCAAGCTTTTTCCGTTATGCAGAATCCAATGCAAACCCTGATTAATTTTTATAACGATATCGGAACAAGTCAGAAAGTTCCCAAGATATTAAAGTTAGAGGATTATCATAATTGGAAGCAATGGTTTTCTGCTTATGTCAGCATGAATGATATCGATTTGAGGATTCCAATTCAGAAACTTTACATGCGTCCAACTAATGGTGGTGAATATAAAGAAATCAAAGATTTCACGTTTGAAGAAAGGAAAAGTTATGAACTTGAACAAAACGCTTTTGGTTATCTTACCATGGCTTTACCTACTGAATTACTACATCAATTCAGCACTAGCAAGAAGACTAAGTAATTGTGGGATGCGTTATCGGCAGGATGTGAAGGAAACGACCAATACAAAAAGAGTCGAAGAAAGGTGTTAAACAAAGAATTTAATAACTTTCAACATTATGATAAAGGAAACATCACAGCTCTTGTATCAAGATTTTCACGTCTTATCAATGAATTGAAAGTTGTTGGAATTGAGAAAACAGATGAAGAATTGAAAGAGAAAATAATGGAAGCATTGCCAGAGAAATGGGTAAATTATGTTTTGTTGATCACACATGACAAAGAATTATCTACATTATCATTTCATGAATTGACCGGGAAGCTTCATGCACGGGAAATGGAAATGATGAATTCTAACAAATTAACTGCTTAATTGCAAAACCCAAAATTGTATCATGGTCAGAATGTCGTAATCATAAATGCTAAATCTAAACCAATCGGTGTTAGTTCTGCACCAAGTACAGCTTTCATTGGGAATGGTTCCGGAATTTCTGAAAATTCTAACTCTTCTAGGGGTTGCAGTTTTACAATTCTAGATTTGACCAATCTGAATGCATTTTCGGTCAAGACTATTGATGATTGTGCTACTTTAATTTCTGTTTTAATTGCATCTTCTTTTGGGATGATTATTAACAATGTTAGTGATGCTCAATTGACTAAAGAAGATCTTAATGAAATTGATGATGATCATTTGAATGAAATGGACATGGCCAAGCAATTGGCTATGTTGACTCAGAGAACACAAAGGTTTTACAAGAAAACTCGAAGACAAGGTGCTGATGCATGTGAAAAGCTAGGATTTGACAAGTCTAAGATAATATGTTACAAATATTCCAATCTTGGACATTTTGCAAGAGAATGTCAGCAATCTCATGCTAACAAATCTGATTCAAACGCTACTAATAATGGTACCCAACCGTCATCAAGTAATTCGAATAAGAAAGCCTTAACCGTTCAAGCTGATGAAGGTTATAACTGGGGAAATTTTTTTGATGAATCTGCATTGATTGTCACATCTGTTCAAGATGATTACTATTCAGACTCAAGTTCGTATGAATCAGCTGAGAACGAAACTTATGCAGTTAAAATTGATAATTTTGTTGAAAGAAAATGACTCTTTGTTGAAAGAAGTCAGAATTCTTACTGCTAAACTTCAATTAGTGAAAGAAGAATTGGAGGCATCTAAGAAAGATGGAAAGGATTTTGAATTCAAGAATGCAAAGTTAGTTGAAGAAAATGCTGAGTTGGTTCAAGAAGTTGAGAAATGGAAGGTTAAAGCTAAAGATGTTGAAAAGGATTTCAATGATTTATTTGAGAAATCAAAGATTAAACTTGATGTGCTTAACAAAACTTCTGATGAACTTGCTACTAAAGCAAAAAAGTTATTCTATTGAGAATGAAGCATTGTTGGAGGAGAATGAGTAGACAAGAGTGAACAAGTTGTTGAACACAAACATTGATATACAAAAAATGAACGAAGATAAATTAAAGAAAGAATTGTTTGGTGAGCTTGACAATCTTAGATTGCAAAAATCTGAAACAAACATGGTTGCTAAGAAGTTGATTGCAACTGAGAAAGAATTGTCTGAAGCACAAAAAAAGATTTTTGATTTGAAGATTCAAGTGATTGATACAATATCGGCTTCTGAGCAATGTCACCAATTCATATTTATTCACTAGTTTCTTGGCAAAAGATGAGAATTTTGAAAGAGTGTTTGATAAGACAGTTACACCCCCGACCATTATCAAAGAAGTTGTCAATATTGTCAAAGAAAAAGTTGATGAATGTGATTATTCAAAGTTTACATCATCAAATTCAGAAGAAGAAAAGGTTGTGAAGAATAAGCAAAACAAAAAGCCTGGCAAGAAGAATGAAAAAAATCTGAAGTTCCTATGTTTTTAACATTTGTGTCTGGTTCGTCATCGACGAAGAATGAACAGTCAGCTACTTCTACCGAGAAGATTCGTACTCATACTGATATTGATGAGACAATTTTCTATGCAAAGAAGAATGTCAATGAAGTCAAAGCTGAATTTTCTCGGTTGGCGAATAACGGGCATAATTCATCTAGTTTAGAAGAAAAGATTTATGGAAAACAGGCTGGTTTGGGTTTTAAGACAAAGTTTGTTGAAAATGGTGATGTTCAAGTTCAGCAACAACAAACGTTGCAAAAGGTTCATTTGAAGCAAATCAAGAAATATGTGTTCAAGGCTGAAAAAGTTCAACCTAAGAGGTTTTATAAGCTAAAGGGTTCGGAACAATATTTTCTGACCAAGAATTTCCACTTCACTGCGTGGATGCTCGGAAAATATCTGAAGTTTTTGTGAAATATGCTACTCAAAAGAACAAGAAGAATCAAAATGCAAAATTTTCTTTTGGAAGTTCTAGTTTTACTCCAAAGAGCCCGACATCAAAATGGGTTCATGATCATCAACATCAGGTATATGATAATTTTGGAGATGTTCATTTTTGTGAAACTTTACAGGTTCCAAAAAGGAAGAACATAAACAATCGTTTGTTACATTTGCTGATAAAAAGGGCATATGACACAAAATTGTCTGGTTCCTACTGCTTCTACTCAAAGAAAACAAAAGGTTCCAGTTTATGGTTAAACTGCCAAACAAAATATTTCTTGATGAACATGTAGAGTTTTTGATGAACTTCAACCTACTTTTTAAAAAAAAAACAAAAAAGATTTATTCCTTAATTTACAAAGATTTCAATTGTAGGTGATCGGCGTCGAAGGTACCGATCAAAGATAAAAGATTTATGAATCCTTTTTACCTTAACCTAGTTAGGACAAGCAGGGTGTCGAACCACGAAGAGTATGTGGTTGGTGTTAAAGTGTAACTAATTAAGAAAGTAAAATAGATCAACAAACTAAAAAGTGTAAAAATTATTGATTGATTGGTTTTAATTGAAAAACTACGAAATGAATAAATATTAAAAAAAAGGGTTGTGAACAGTAATTGGAAAAATACGACAACCCCTAGACTTCAGGTTTTCTTGTAAAATGTGTAATTAGGGTTAATACTCGTATTGAAAGATCACATAGACATGATCACAATTGGACTTAATCGCTAAGGATAGGAGAAACACTCTGTCCGATCGTGTTGACAAGGTGGGATTATTCAATCACCAAGAACACAAGCTACGAAGTTATTTGTTTCTACTTCTTAATTGTAACGAGACAGAAGTAAGTTACAAGAATTCAGACTACGACGTTCTTAAAGAATTGAGCAATTGCAAATAGTAATTGAAATCCAAACATGAGAATGAAATAGAATTAGAATATGTTCAATACAATCAAAACTCTAAAAACACACTTACAATGAAAACCCTACATCTAGGGATGATCGAAGAGAGGTTAGCCTTACATATTAATGAATAAATCAAACATCGTCACTAGAAGATTTATCACTAAAATCACCCAACTTAAAATTAAATATGTGTAAAATGTAACAAAAGAATATAAAAACTTTTACTCAAATGTCTCGGCTTCCGCCTCTTCCGTCCGCTTGTTGTCGTCCACTCTCTGATCTCTCGGATGTAGTGCCTCTCCGAGTTAATTGTGTTAATGTTTTTTTTGTTCTCCCAATTTTCTTTCCATCGGCCCATTCACGAATTCTTGCTTTATTTGGGCCCATGTCCACGTGAACCCTTTAAGACCCAACTTCCAAATTCCTAATTCTTCTTTCTTCTTTACCTGGCTTCACGAAAAGAATTCAATATAGTTAGTTATTTAATTTTAATTAATCTTTTCATTCTATTATAGTTAAAAACTAATAAAATATAAAAATTGGGTTATGAAACTTGACTCGCGAATCCTTAGAACACATACTAAACATAATACCATCAATTTAAGCTCATTTTTCTCGTCGTAACATATAAAACACCAATTATATTAAACACTGTAGTTTGTAACCATATTGGTGCATTTAACATATAATTAATATAAATTAAAGTGAACCTCAAATGCACCGATCAGTAGGTTGTTTATCACAGTCAACTGTGATTGATTCATCAACGACTGCCTTATCAAAACCTACCCAACCTCATGGTTTCTTGAGGATTCACTAACCCACAACTTGAGGAGACCATACACCACCATTATGACACAATAGAGATTAAGTCCAATTATGTTTCCTTCTACGTGATATCCGGGACTTACCTCCCATTATTTTCTCAATATTTTTTCTTTCTTTCATTTTTTCCATCTTTCTTTTTTTTTTCTTTTTCTCTTTCTTTCATTTTTTTCTATTTTCTTTCACAATTTTTTTTTACTTTTTTTTTCAATTTTTTTTATTCAAATATAGAACTACCAATTTTATGGTATCATAAAAGCAAAAGCATGGTGTATGAGAAAAGAATACTGGGTATAAATACCACTCGCAACCCGTTTTTTCCGGGACTCAGTTTTTTAAACCATGCATACTGGGATGGGAAACTAAACACATATATTCAATTAAAGTTACTGCACGGACATTGGTATTCATAAGTTTGGGTCGAGCCTACCAACATATCACAAGTTAGATGTATTTTCAGCCCTAGAAATCCACTTCATGAGCATCAACCTACCAATTTTTCTATCATTTCCCATATGTATGCAAAACTCTTATTCGGGACATTAATCTTTTTAGCACCAATAGCAACCAATATTTTTTTTTACAAAATGCAAAAATTTACAAATGGCTAACTAAACTAACTAATATGCAAACACACAAAAATTAATAATTTTTAACCAAACTTAGAAAAGGAACGGGTTCACCTGATTTTGTAATCGTGGCGAGATCTTCAAGTGTTGTAATGGTCTTCAAATTCTGTCTCAAAGCCTGCAAAACTAAGCAAAATTTGTGTAGAAGCAAGCTTCTCAACGCGATTAGCGCACAAAAATTTTAAAATTTTGTAGTTTTTTCATCTTTTAGACACGACTTAAAAACCAAGACTTTGAACATAAAACTAGTAACCCTCTTCCCCAACTTAAAATATTGCATTGTCCCCAATGCAACACTTAAGTCATAATTCGATTAAAAACGATTAATTTTGATAACAAAACAAAAAAAATAAAAAAAATCTGATAACTCACTTTCGTAGGAATCACGGTTGCATTAAGCATATGCAACAAGCCTTTTAAACCCCTCGGTAGTCCGAGTGGACGAGTGAAGTCTCGTGAGGGTTTCTAGAGAACGCACCCACAAAGTTCTCGGGTTGCCTCCCGGAAACGCTAAATTTATAGTTTTCAGCCTGACTTTACCTGATTTAGTGCTTATGGAGGTCTAAATGCATACTCACTTTCAAATGTTCCCTCACGAGCTGGGTTGTTGACGTTCCACTTCGTTTCTTGGAGTGTCCAACCATCGTCATCAAATTCATCTCCATTTTCTCTCATCTTCACAAACTCTCCACCATCGTATGCATGCTTAACATATTTGCATGGTTTCTTTTGCTTGGCTGGTGATTGAGTTGGTTTCTTCTCCGGCTTAGGGTAAACTTTTGAGCTTTCTACATGTTCCATCAATGGAGGATTTACGTTTTTAGCTTCCAAGTCCCCAACTTTTCTTTCCTTGATATTGGACTCCATCTTTATGTCTTCTAGCTTTGACCTATCAAACAAAAAACCTTTCTCTTTGGTGTCACCCTCATTTACAAAAGGGTGACACTTGTTAGTAACAACCGAACTGGAATATTTATTTTCAGCGGAATAAATATATGAATTTGAAAATATGTTTAAGTGCAACTTACGATTACCAAATGTCATGTTGACTGTGTTATATCTACAATTAATATGAGCATTTCTTGTTGCCAAAAAGAGTCTTCCAAGTATGACCCTCGGTTGTCTCTGCTTCACAGTAGGTGCAAAATCGAGCACCAAAAAATCCTCAGGGTAATAGAACTCTCCCACTTTGACCGCTACCCCCATCAAAACCCCCCGGGGATGTTTACGTGTAAAATCTGCTAACACTACAGTAGTGTTAATTTTTTGTAGAGGTACCAAGTCATATAGATCATATACATTCCCTGGTAGAATGCTAATGCTTGCTCCATAGTCCAACATTGCTTGGTTGGTCTTGAATTCCCCAACTTGGATGGGAATGACGGGTAATCTAAATTCTCCTTCTTCATCCACATCACTTTCCTCATCATCTTCGGATATACTCAGCGCATCAATATGCACCGTCTTTGTGGCCTTAACACTCTGATGGGAAGGGTTGGTTACTGTGTCACTAGGAAGTTTACACTTATTTGCCTCACCATTAAGCCTTGCTACCTCTTCAGCTAGTTGAGACATCTGTTTTGCATAAACTGCTCGGTCTTTATCTGCCTGTTGCCTATTTTGTTCAGCTTGCTGCCTATCTTTTTCAGCTTGCTGTTTTAACCCTCTCACCATCTCTGCCATCTCATCCATTTGAGATTTCGTTGTTTCTCCCCCAACTGCAACTCCAGTTTGTTTATGAGATTGATACCAACCTTGACCTTGTTGAGATTGGTAATTTCTTGGGGCACCATGTTGTTGCCCTTGTGGGTTCCTTCCCTGATTTCATCCACCTTTCTGATAGCCTCCTTGATTATAATTTTGTTGATAACTCTGGTAAGATTGATTGCCAGCATTGCCATAGAAGATAGGTGGTTGCTTTCTGAGGCCCGCTTGATAACCATAGGTGTACATCTCTTCATCGATGCTTGACATTTTGACCTCCTCAAATCGAGTTGGCTGTGAATGGCAATTGGAAAAGGAATGCCCTAGCTCGTGACAACATTCACACACCTCATATTTCCAAGCAACTTAAACGACCTCCTTCACACCTTGTTTGTGCGAGTTAGCCATTTTTCGCTCAAGTGCTGCCAATCTAGTTGTTGTATCTGACTCACTTGCTGCCTTCACCGACACTGATCTTGCTTTCCTACTTGCTGAAGCTTGGGATTTTGAACTCTTGCTCATCTTTCCAACTGAGCCCAATCTGCATCTGCGTGGTTTGTTAAAAAAGTGTCATTACTTGTGGAGTTCACATACCTCATTTCCTTCGGTGTCAACCCGTGATAGAAAGCATTCACGAGTTCCCATATATCTATTCCATTATGAGGACATGATCTTAGAAGCTCCTTAAAGCGAGTGAATGTTGTTGGGTTTCGACAGTGGTATACGGGTGCCCGGTGAGGTTTAAAAAAACTTGACCGTTAATTAAAACATTACCGACCGGGTTTAGTAAATTAAAAGTTGAAACGGATTAAACCGGTAATCCGTTTACGTAACGGAAAAATAAATTTTACTAAATTTAAGACGCGTAAACCGTTGGTGTCGAAATCAAGTCAACAGGATCACGATCACCAAAAGGATCACACAAACACCATTTCGAATTAAACCGGTTAACACGAAAACACTAACGATTATATT
>JBCNJP010007474.1:0-37254 GCA_039602395.1 Deinandra increscens subsp. villosa
TCGTACAAAAGATTTTGGTGGCGAAAAAGTGGAAATTTAAAGGCAGACAGGACACGCTACCAGCTATGGTGGGAAGAAGTGGAAAGGTCAGGCCAAGATAACCGTGTATATATTTTTACCTTTACCACGCAAATCCTATTTTTACCGTGTCTATTTTTTACCTTTAGCAACACAAATTTTGTTATGTGATGGGAGTAATTAGATAAGTTCTGACTAAAATATAACCAATTAACACTTTTGTCTCAATGGTTCTTCTTTATCTTGTAGTTTGTTCCTTTCTTTTGACTGACCCAGGTTCAAGCCTTGTTTGCTACAATTTATAATTTTTTGATTGTCTAATAGTGGATGATAGGATTTATAAACTGGATAGATTTTAATTCTTCAGTAAATTAGAACAAGAACAAAACCGTATGAACTAACAAGAACAAAATCATATGAACTAGAATTCCTCAAAAAGAAGAGTTCATCTGGAATGAGAGCAGATGAACAGAACCGTATGACATTTTTAGACAACTGTTTCACTACCTTGGCAGACTGAGATGATTTATAATAAACAGGATCAATTTTAGTTATTCATTAGAGAAGAAGAAGAATAGAACTGGATGAACTAGAGTTCTTCAGGATCAAGACTAATTATTCAGTAATAGAACAGGATCAACTAGAGTTCTTCAGGATGAACCGGATAAACTAGAGTTCTTCAGGATGAACTATATATACTATAAATAACCAAAGTTGTTATTTCTGTTCGTAGTCTATAGGATATTCCCATGTATTTAAACCCATTATATAGTGAATTAAAATCATTGTGGTTGAATACAATTCCTTATACACTAATATTTAGTCACACAACCTAATATATGTAGAAGACAACCGGATGAACTAGAATTCTTCAGGAAGAAGAGTCAAAAGACACATTGGATGCATAACACATAAACAATTAATTACATATATAATCCAAAAGATGTGATATCAGTTAATTAATTACAAATATATATAATAAAAAAACAACATAAACTTAAAACATACTCCCACTAGAGAAATTGTCTGAATCGTCATATCGGCATGTTCTCCATGGGTAGCTACCTTCAGAGGGGGAGGAGGAGGAGGAAGACACCTTCACATCTCCATCGAGGTTGATGGATATGACCTCCTCGTCCATGACGTGCAGGACCAAGGCCCTAACATCCCTCGGATCATCAGTAAATGAAACCAGTCCAAAATCCAGAGACAACCCTGGGATCCTCAGGTAGGGGTCGAAATCGTTCAAGTCATAACCTAGGTCAGACACCATTTGACCTAGGTCATCGAACGAGAAGGAGTTAATGTCCACCTCGTCGAAGTAGCGAACCCTCCCAACGATGTATTGTATCCGACCATTGAGGCTCGCAAAATACCCTAGGTGATAGATCACCAAAGTAAACAGACTAAAATCTTCTTCCTCTGTTCAAGAAAATTAACCAAATCAGAGAGGCGAATTCAACATTAAAGCATTTGAATTTCGTCATTTAGATGATTACTCACCGTATTCGGGGCTATCTTCCACATTCAGAGGACGCAAATGCCACATTTTCAGAGAGTGGTGATAAACCAAAAAACAGAGAGCTGAGAGAGCTAACGACGTATACGGTGATGATCGACAATTAATTACTTAATGATATGATTTATATCCGAAACTCGAGGTGGTAGATAAAGATTTGACCTCTAGTAATGATGTATATCCGCCGTCGTCACAGATAATTAACTAATTAAAATTGGCTACTATTTAGTCACGGTTAATATATGTGGTCATATGTAATAGATTTTTGTCACTCACAACCTACTATTTAGTCACACAACCTAATAACAGTGACCATATGTACTAGTTTTTAGCCACATAACTAAGTAAAAAGCGTGGCCATTGCTCATATTTAGCCACGCATTATATATAATTAATAGTTTTGTTTTTTTTAAATTTACTAAGTAATAAAATCTACTCTTTCGTCACACAACATTGTTTAAACGTGGCCATACATTCCTTTTTGGTCACACGAATTAAAAATCATAAAAATTCCGTGGCCGTTTGGTGCATTTCGCCACTCTTTATTAAGCGTGACAAATAAGGGCCACATGTTTTTGTAAAACAGTGGCTAAAGCCACTGCACCTAATTGTTGTTGTCACATAAACAAAAAAATACGTGGCTAAAAGGGTCCAAAGGCTATATATTTGGCCACGGGTACAAAATATGTGTGACTAAAACGAGTATTTCTTATCTTTGGCCACATTTTTTACAAAACATTGGCTATGCGTTTAAGAAAAACCGTGGCCAAAGCCACTCTTTAACGTAGTGAAAGTGGATGAATGTGCATTAGGATCATTAAGGTCCTATTCAAGAATGTGATTTAGAATTATAGAGTTCTAAATCAAATAAGTGGATTCAAAATCTTGATATATTTATGTCTATAATTGAATGTGAAAGTATGATATGATGGTAGTTGAATGTCGAAGTACGGTTATGCATTTAAATATGTATCCCTAAATTGTAGAATGTTAGTTGCCCTTACAAAGTATGGGTTTAACCAAATGGGTCAACGGGTTAGATTATTGAATGTGGGAGTATGGTATGTTGATAGTTGAATGTGTAAGTGTGGTTATGCATATGAAGATGTATTTCCTATTTTAGATGAATTATAGTTGGCATTACAAGTATGAACTAGGTAGACGGGTCAACGGGTTGGAAAGTTGGAAAGTTGGAAGTTGGAAGTTGGAAGTTGGAAAGTTGGAAGTTGGAAGTTGTTCAAATTTCAATAGCCTAGCGAGGCAGACATTATGCCTAGCGAGATAGGCAGTATGCCTAGCGAGCTGGGTATTATGCGTAATGAGCCAATCATTTTTTTCATAATGATAGTCAAACAAAGATGACTAGAGAGCCAAGGCAACTGACACGTTCGGGATATTCAAATGAGTCAGGATATTAGCTTAGTGAGCCTGCTGACTCATTAAGGATATTCAAATGAGTCAGGATAATAGCTTAGTGAGTTAGCTGACTCGTTAATGGGGAGCGTAACACGCAGATTGACAATTTTTAAGGATATTCAAATGAGTCAGGATATTAGATTTGGTATATATTCCCAGCAAAACCTCATAGTCCCGAAGTTTCAAGCATCTCTATATAATTGGATGAAATGTCGTTTCACTCGGGTCTTCTTGCTGAAAGTGCGAGAGAAACTTAGTCATGATGTATAGAGATATGTGTACGAACCTAATTTTCAAAGCCTGATCCTATTTTTTATCTTTTTCAAAAGTGTAAATGACTGGTTGTGATTTTAAGTTTAAAGATTTAAATAAAATATTGATGAAACTTAATTATTATTTTTTTATTTAAATTATTAGACTACCTCCAATGGAGGATTTGTGGAGATGAGGTGGTAAGATTTGTGAGAAATATATCATTGGGACACCAGTTCTTCCATGCTCAAATTTGCTATCACAAATTTGGAAAAATCTGATTTTTTGAGCCCACTTGTTTTTCTTTTTCTTTTATGTTTTCTTGTTTTTATTTTTTCTTTTTCAACTGGTGAATATATATATATATATATATTACTATATATAATACATATTGCCCTAAAGGGCATTTTCGTCATGAAAAATGCTGAATCCTTAAGACGCGTACAAGAGTTTTTGCAATGTGTACAAGTAATTTAAGCATCAATTATAAATCTTCAAAGTCAGATAAGTTAAATTCCTTCATAATATGAGGTTAATATGGGTATTAACCACACTACCTCCTAACACACGCAAGACCGACCTCGAGAACTCGCAAGCCGCTTCTTTCATCGTCATTTTCAAGACAGCCTCGATTCTTCATCTCTCAATATCCTATCACGCGTAATGATCACCGGCCGTTTCTCTTCCCTATAATGGTCACGCGTGATCTTTTTGAATTCGATTACCTACCATACTTAATGATCGCGGAGCTCTCTCCCTTCCAAAATGTGACGGTCTCCTCTCTCTCAAAGCCACTGCTCCGTCTTCTCCATCGGCGACGAGGATTTGGTTTTCGTGGCTCAGTGAGGAACAACGACGAACTCATAAAACTTCTGTCCGGTGTAACCACGGGTAAGTTCTTCTTTCGATTTTAGTTTCATATAATTAGGGTTTTGCGTATACGATTCAATGTATGCCTGTTTATGAACTGTTACAATTTTGTGGTTTAAACCCTAATTTCTTAGGGCTACACCAGAAAAGGAACGATTCATTTTTTTAAGTCGACATCTACAGGTTAGATTCTTTACCTTCACAAATATTTTGTTTGCTAGATGATGTTCTTGACACCTACATCTTCGATTTCGAAAAGGGGACCTGATTTTGCATCATTTCTTCATATACGAGGTCTGCGTCTCTCAAATCATATATCTATATATCTGATTTTAGACTTAATTTTCTCGATTTAAATTTGTTGTAGCTTAAAGATTTCTCAGTTGCTTAAATCCATGAGGTCCGTTTCTTGATTCTGTTCAGAAATTTGTTTGTTTGTATGCATCTTTATTGATTTTAATAAAGTTGAGAATCTGTGTTTATCAAAGCTGTGTTCAGAATTTTGTTTGTCTGTTTGTATGATTAACTAACTGCTCCTTTCAGATATTCGGTTTCTTGATTCATGATGTTCTCTTACTTTTTTGGGTTTTTTTTCTTTATTTGAACCACTGAAGTTGAAAGAGCAAGGACATAAATTTTTAATATATACACAATTTCAGCACATGTTGGATTTGTTAGAAGATTGTTTCAATAACAAGGTATTTTTTATCATTATTATACATCTAAATCTTGTAACATAATAATACAGTAGGGTTGGTCGATTAAAAAACTCATTGATGTAATCTTTAAACGTTCTTAGAAATGGCTATATACACGCATTGATGGATGTCGGTCGATTCAAAAACTCTCTTTCATTTATCATTATTATACATCTAAATCTTCTAACATAATAATACAAGAGGGTTGTTAGATGTGGCTCCATGGGTAACTGATTCAAATGGTTTGTTCTGATGCTATGGTAGGGTTCAAAGTGAAGAAGAAAGGGTTGAATCAGAGAGAAAGATTGATAATAAATCATGTCTCTTTAAATACATGTAACTATTCTTATTAAAGAACGTCATCATGCTTAGTAATCATTTTAAATTTAAATTGCAACCGTAGTGATTTTAAGGCGGATAATATTTTACATGGACCTAATGGATTATGGAAGTTATGTGATTTTCGTAGTACTTCAACGAATCATAAGTTTTGAGGAGCCAGAAGAAGTTGGCATCGAAGGAGACAATATAAGAAAGCACACAACACCATAAGGAAGCACTGTGGCAAAATGAGCAGGTTGGGTAAAATGTTAAAATGGGTTTGGGTTGAAAACAACTTGGCTTAGCCCCCAAATATACTGATGCTAAACTTTTACTTTGTGCAGGCCCTAGGGTGTCTTCTATTCCACATTTGTTATCGTCTTCGTGCCTAAGTATAACTTTTGACTTTTAGGATATGTCATATTCCCTTGTCATCTTATGATTGGTCGTCCGAATACTTATGCTACATGATATGTTTCCACACTTTGACCTTCGAGGGCAATTCAATTGAATTTTAAAAATACAGGAACTTTTAAGAACTGCAAGCTCTAAACGTTTCTCTTCATTTTGTAGGTATGATATAGAAGACCCAGTTCACTTGACGAAGAGATCTGCAAAAGGAGGGGCAGAATGGGTGGTGGATGAGCAGAAACAGATGATCGGAAAGGTTGATGGGTCGGTTTCTTATGGTGTCTTCAGGCTGTGAAGATTCATATGGAGGTTGTTGAACCCCAACCTAACCGCACTAAACTTCAGCTCACGCTCATTTAAATTGTAAGATTTTCAACTGATCATTTTACATGAATTTTAAGTACTATTGTTATGAATCTGATAAAATCTGTTCTCAAATGAAGTTATGCACTTTTGATGGTACTCCAGACATTAGGTCGGTCTCACATTGCATGCTGCATAATCTATTACTACAACCATTTGTTTTAATCGTTTTTTGGGGTTTGATTTCTCGGTTTTAGTTGTATCTCCTCATACCATGTTTATAGGGTTCAAGTCAGGATGATGGTGTCGCCCCTTTGGCAGTTGCGACGAGTCATGATTTGTATATAAGGGTTTCCAACAACAAGTGAAAACCTCCCGTCTGCTGCTGATTTGATCAATTTTATGGGTTTAGGACTTTAGGTAACCCACAAGCACAACTCATGATTGAAGATGTTGTATGATTTTGAGATGTGCATTCCTTAATTCATCGTCTTTGTGTTGTTGCAGGCATCGTTCAAATGTTTTATCCGGAGAGGTGTTATATTGCTCCATATAATCATACATTTTGCTTCCATTGTCGTTTTTAGTCCTACGTTTACTTGAATTTTGATTTCGTGTTTTGTTCCACTCAAACTTGCTATATAAATGCTTGATTTTGGGATTGGTATGCCGATTCTCCAATGCTCTTTTAAGGCTATGATATTGACTGACAATTTTGTTATTGCATTGGTTAGGTTAATGATCAAATAACAATTTACTTTTACTGTTTTCCTTATTAGTACCTGATCTTTGTATTTTTTAACTATTTTTTAATGAATTGAGATGTTACTGCAATGTTGGTATCTCTTCCCTCCTTTGGGTTACATTGCATCATGGTTTTGGCTCATCTGGAGAAATTGTGGTCAGCCCCATTGAGTCATCTTCAGGAATTTAGGGTTACAATCAGTTGAAGGGTTCCAAAAGAGATGTTGGAAGAATTTTTCAAAGAAGATGATTTGGTTGATGTTTCTGGCAACACTACTGGCAGAGGGATTCAAGGTCATCTTTTTTTTTTTATCTCAACTCTTGTTCTATATACATAATTTTCTATGAATCTAATGATTGTAAATTATTTTACTGCTACCCGAGTTAAAACCTATTTGTAGGGAGCATGAGCTACATGCTAGGTAACATTGCACCGATATACAACAATACTTGTGAACTTTGTTTTTCGTTGATTTAGAAGAGTTCAATTTCTACGAGAAAATCTAAGATTCTGTGTTCTTGAGAACTGATTTATTTTGTAGTCCGTTTCAGATTTGAGTCAACGAACAATGAAGACCTATTTGCAGACCGACCCATGCCCCAATGGGTAGGATGGAAAGAACCAGTTGGCGGGTCCTGAGTCAACCTCTTCAATGATTATGAAAATTCCCCTAATCTCAACATAGAGAAACCAGTGGTGGTGGAACAATCTCTACCCAACGGGTCAGTATTTATGGAAAATAATTATATCTTTTTTGTACTGAATTAATTTGTTACTGGTGTTAGTTTCTCAGGCATATTATGTATTGTAAATTTTTTAAACCCATGGCATCGGGTGAATAGAAAGTTCAGAAATGCTCTTTTGGCTGGGTTTTTTGGAAGATGACGGTGATGTTTCAATGTAAGCAGGTCCCTCTAATTGCAGCAACTGAGCCCATCTTTTGCAAACGAAAAGGTATGAAATTTGATGCAAGTGTCTCCTTTAATTACAATAACTAATTCATAAATACAAGTTTGAAACATGTCTTAGCAAACATATATTTGTTAATAGTCAAACCTTTGTAACATCTTCGTGTTGTTGTACATAGCATAGCAATTTAGAGGAAAACTCAGCAAATACAAAAATTGCAAAACTCACATGCATGGTATGAGCCGGATAAAACTGATTTCCTTTGTTTCTTGATAGGTAAACAGGATTGATGCATTAGTGTATTTCTAAACATAATTGATGCATTGGTGTATCAGATGATAGGTACAAACTTCACTATTATACTTACATGTCACAGATGCTTAAAATGTATGAACTCTACTTATTAATGTGATATTTCTTTTTTATTTTTTTTTGTTCACATTCTAAACTTTATCTAATGACATTCTTCGATTTACAAGTTGATGATGAAGACCATCAGGTGATATTTCTTCTATGTTCTTATCCTAATATTTTTTGCTTCAAGCTGTTGAAGATCATCACGTGTCGTATACTACTTGCATTACATGTTGGTTGTTTTCTATTGCCAATTATCCGGTTAAGATTTTGTTTCAATATATAATTAATGCCTATATTTATAATGATTTCAATTCCCTTTTAGTTTTTTGTAGATAACGAAATGACAATGCTTCAGATTATTTTTTGAGCTTTGAGGTGAAAGTCCAAATAAATTATTTTCATGTTTAAAAAAAGTTGTGTATAATTTTGGTTAGCATGGATTGAGAAATATCTATGTGAACCTTCTTTTCAAAAAACATACAGGCATCATGCCTTTTATATACCAATAGTCTCCGATTAAAATTTTGTGTTCTTTTAATTTTGTGTATATGAGTTGCATCATTCTGTTTAGACTTATTGGAGTTAACATGGATCCTTGTTGAAGTTGGTTGTGGGTTTCACTTGCCCAATCACAGTTTTTTGAATGCGAGTTAACTACTTGAAACACCTGAAGTATATCATTCTCTGTATAGTTATTGATACCTTTTGAGTTTTGGTAGCACTTAAATATTGTTATAGTTAGGTCTGTTGGTATTGGAGAAGCTTCTTTCACAAGTCTTGCAGCTCAATTGACTGATAACAATGCTTCAGTTTCTCAGGTTCTATCACAAGTTTTGCAGCTCCATTTACTGATAGTAAGAATGTTATTTCTCTTTTAACAAGATGGTAATGTTATTCAGGTATACTCGATACGGTTGGCGCTGAGATTTTTGGCCATTAGCAAGTATATTGATTATGTCATTACTGAAGATTTTTTTTATTCATTATTATTTTTTTGTAACATGTTGCCTTCAGACGATATGATTAATGTTAATGCATAGGGTTGGTACCAGTAAAATATTTGAATAGATGCAAAAAGGTCGAAGGAAACCTTTATGAAAGAAGAAATGGTCGGTTTCTTAGTTTTGTATTGGACTATTTTATTGCCTGAGTGGATAAAATGTAAAAAATAGTAATTTATGTATGTGTTGAAATGAAAACGGGTCTTACTGAGTGGATTTTCTACGGCGCATAACCTTAATGAATTTATCATATTTAGTATTTACAATCACCTCCCCACCTTTACATTACCGTAATTAGTTTAACTCAGCCGGGTGTAAATGAAACTTGAGCAGCCTGTTCATCTGATTTGAGAAAAGAGGATGTCACATAACACAATCTAATTGAGTAAATGATGATAAAACCATAAGTTTTACAATATATGTGAAAGATCTATATATAACTAGAAGTAAAGTTACATATGGTGGTTTTTAGTGTGAAGAATATCCATAAGTAATATGCAACATCTGTCTCGAGGTTTTATGTCATTGTAATATATCTACTTTATGGTTTATATGTTTAAAATTTTTTATCCAATAATTCACTTGTTGTGAGAATGTGCATGGCGTACGACACATATTGACTTCCTCACTATGAAATTCATTGACCCTTGGGTTTTGATTTAAAAAGTAATATGTTATTATTGATATCTTAAAACTATGTTGATGACTTCTATCTTACAACTCACTTGGTTTTAAATTACTATGTTTGTGACCAATATATATTTCAATTCGAGTGTTTGTTGTTATTTGTTTGAGTTCTAAAAAAACGAATATATCGATGTAAATTGTCGTGCCGCCGTAACAAGCGAACAAATAAACAAATACCGTGTTGTAGTTTCTTGTGCCCCTGCAACACGCGAACAGAAGACGAATAACACGCTATACACTGTCGCCGCCGCAACGCGCGGGCACACGGCTAGTATATATATATATATATATATATACTAGTCTTTGATACCCGTGCATCGTACGAACGGATTTTTTAAAAAAATGATAAATGAATATAAACACGAAATGTTATCAAAGAATACATACAATATGATAAATGACACATCCATAATCTATTAAACTAAAAAATACCTGCAATTAAGTTACTACGGTTTGTGGTTATATGTAGAAGGCCATGGCTTACTGCTCAAAGTTGCAGGTTTGTGGGTTGTTGGTAGGTTCATACAAACTTGCATCCTTAGTAGGATGTTTTCATGTAGTAGTTAGTAATGTTTATGGCTATGAGCAAATAATTCAATACAAAATGCATCCCTTAATGTTTGCTATCAAATGGTCATTGCCATACCTTCTGCATATTAGACAAACCTAACCAAAAGTGTGCTAGAAAGTACCATCACCAAAAGCATGTTGTGAAGCACAATCTTATTCTCCGCTTCACATATCTGAAATTTCTCCTTCAACGCGGTACTTGTTTGAGTGAGCTTAGAATTAGTTTGTTTATTGGTGTACGTAATTTGTTTTATGGTTGTGTGTACGTACTTGTAGTTAGGTTCCTGCCTGAAATGTGTGGTGCAAGCATAGTTGTCCTCCTCCGGGTCCGTGGTATTCGAGCACATAGGACATGTGTTGTATTGCCAGTTTTGTCCCTGCTTAAATGCAATGAATGTGGCTTCGCAGGTGTAGATCATGCCCTGTAGTTTACGAAACAGGTAGGTTATTTGCTGGTGTTGTTTTTGCACAACCCGGTATGAGTTTAGGTACCAATGATGCATTTCAAAGTTAATCCTAATTTCTTTTGTAAGTAGTCATCTTAATGGTTGTTTCATGCATTACAATACTAATGGTGGTTGAATATTATTTTAGTATTCTTTGCACAATTTCGAAAAATGCAGGGCTGTGTTGTTTGTTTAGGTGCAGAATTATCAAGACAGAAGAATATTTAGTACCTGGTGTTCGCTGAACTCTAGTTGAAATAATTAACCAATAGTTGTGCTGTTTCATTCTAAAAGCATTGGATTAGTTTGTTTCCTTGTTGCTGTGAGCTTGATTCTTGTAGTTGTAGGTTGAACCCGTATATATGGTTATTAGAAAGTTAAAAAGAACCCAAACACAAAAATAGTCACATTTATGCTAATAGAGTATTTAATTTTATATATAGCAACACTATATATACTTTTGACACGACGACACAATGACACAATGATCTGAACATTTTGACACAATGACACAATGACCTATGTCAAAAATCGAAAGAGTATTTTTTTTTTCATTTTTTATATAGCAACACTATATGCGTTTTAAAGATAAAAAAAATGCTTGTTTTTATGGTGTAATTTTTTTAAAAAAATAATGTCGTATGTGAAAGTTATGAATGTTTAAAGAAAATGTGGGAAGTAGATAAAAAGTCAACAAAATGGCTAAAACTAAAATACCACTCCTTCATTTTTTATTAGATCAAGATCTAATGACTGAAATTCCTTCTTACCCAAAACAAACTTTGTGAAAAACTATTTGTAGGCAAATTTTTAGTAAGAAAAATTTGTAGTAAGAAATCTGGCTCTGCATTGAAGGAAGTCTTATAGGATGCGTACGGTGGTCACACGCGTGACAAGTTTGCTCCCCATGACACACTTTGTTTTTCCTTTTTTTAATACCTTTATGTTTTATCTTATACAATTCATAAACTCAAGATTTTAGTTACGCCACTACCCTTAACAAATGGTTTTGTTTAAGATTATTAACATCAAAACATCAAAAATTGGTTTCGCAAAGCAAATAACTACGCACTCGCTGCAACATCTAGTTATAAAACAAAACATAATTTCTAATTAAGGGTGTTGAAAAAAACGTTTATAAGACCATTATGTGTGGTGCATTTGATCATATTTAATGGCAAAAGTTGACCATGTTAACCAATTTTACTGAAGCGGTTATAAAATGTAAATCACAGGGCTTCATTTGAATAAAAAAATCTCTTTTAGATGGTATTTTTAACATTTATAAAAATCTAACATATTATGTAAGGATCGTTAGCATCAGGGACACAATTTATTAATTAGGACTTGCTTCTTTATGCAAATTGTAAAAACTTTACATTTTAAACCTAGTCTGATTTTTAGCCCGACATAAATTGCAGTTTATTATTTTCTACCAACTCAGAACCCACAACTCATTCTTCATTTTCATATCTCTAAATTTGTAAGATTTCTTATATTTTTATTCTCCTTACAATCTCTATATCCATCTCCAAATCATAAAGCTCTAATGAAATGATTCTTCATATAAAAGGTTCATTACTTAAATCTTCAAATTTTAAAGAACCCATTGTTCATTTTCATATCTCTAAATTTTTAAGATTTCTTATATTTTTATTCTCCTTCACTATCTCTATATCCATATCCAAATCATAAAGCTCTAATGAAATGATTCTTCGTATAAAAGGTTCAGCACTTAAATCTTCAAATTTTAAAGAAGAAGGTATCTCAAAGATTAATGTTTGTATCTAAAAGATTATGATTTGTACATCAAGCATTAAAAAAATTATAATACAAAAAAGAATTAAAAAGAAAAAGATAAAGAACGGAATGTCAAATGTTAAACAAAATATTAATACTAATATACATTTATTATAGGTCATTTGGCCGAATGGTATTGGTGATGCGGGAAAAAATTAGGATTAAAATGTCATGAGTTCGATCTTTGAGCCTAACAGGTTTTTCATTTAACCGTTTACAGAGATGGTTTTCCCTAGAAATATGTTCAACTAATGTAAATAGTCTTGGGTTGAACGTTTAAAAAAATTAATATAAATTTAAAGAATTGTAATACTTTAGAGATGTAGATAGAGAATGGAAGGTGAATGCTCTCATATCATTGAAATTTATATTTAACCCACACCACTCATAAATTAAAATAAAAACTCGAAATAAACCCATAATTTTAGTTTTTAACGTGGTATCGCCATCTTTAAAAATATTACATATTATAAACAAGTCATCAAGACCCGGCCGAGAGGGGTGGGGGTCGTGGTTAAAGCACCCACCACCACCATTGGAGTAAGGATACAAACCCTACTTTCTTTATTATACAAAGTTTAACTTATTACGGATAATACACTAAAACCAATAGAATTCCTCGAAGATTACTACAGGCGACTGGTCTGCGTAGTCCTTGCAGCAGGTTCGAAACTGGCGATACCTGTGATCTCCCGACCCGTGATCAAGCTGTTAATGTCATATGTTCCTTCGTATGTGTAGATTGGCTCCAAGTCACAAAAAGCCTAACAAAAAAAAACAGAGACAATTTTATTTACATTTTAGTACAAATGCCTACATGAAAGAAAAACCGCCACATGAAAGGATATACTCATCCAGGAAACTAAAGATGACAAATATATAGATAGAAGTCACAATTCTTTGATCTTTCGTTCATAAATTGGTTTTATGTTGTTTTAACAGTTCAAGTCTCGAATCGGTAAACATGAACATGAAAATATAACGAATAACTCTCACATTTGTAAGTCCTGAATCGGTAAACAAGAACATGAAAACATAACGAATAACTCTCACATTTATATTAACCCGCCAACAATAGTACATAGGTAGTAGCGTGTTCTTACACCACAAGGTACCAATCCACAACGTTATCTAACACGTAAACTTTTTTTTTAACGGCGATTTTATTAGACACGAAAAAAGGAATCGGCTAGCAAGACACTAAGCCGACACCAAACAAGAAAGAAAAAAACATTACACCATCAAAACAAGGAATCGACCGAAAACAACCCCGATGAGTCTCCTTTGCAAACCTATGACCATGAGTCACCTTCCTTGACCAAAATGTTATTTAATCTAACCTCCCTATTTAATAATCCTCCCTCCATTTTTGAAATGGTAGCCCAAAATCCAAACCCACCTTTCTTGCATGGGACCATCGAATTTGAGTTCCTGTTGAAAACCGTCAATAACTTTGCGCCATAGTTTGTTAGGTCACTTAGCAAGGAGGCTCAAGTTCATTGTCTCCAAAGGAACTAAACCCAAGCCACCCTCCCTCTTCGGCTTCGACGTCAAATCTCTTTTAACCTAATGGATTTTCCTCTTGTCTCCATCACCTCTTCATAGAAAATTGTAACGAATTTACTAAAGTTTTTGCAAGACCTTCATCGGAGCTTTATAGAGAGAAAAGAAGAAAAGAGGTAAACTATCCAAAACTGCTTTAACTAGCACCGAGTCTACCATCCATCAACAAACTCTTAGCTTTCAAACCAAACAATTTTGCTTCAAACGTCTCAACCACTGGCTTCCAGATAACAACCCTACTTAAATTTTCTCCCACCGCCAAACCTAAGTATTTGAATGGTAAAGTAGCACCTTTGCACCTTAGAGAACCTGCCTTAGCAAGTACTTACTCTTGCTTGACATTCATACCATATAAGCAACTTTTTTAAATTGACCGTAAGACCAGAAACCAAATAGAAGCTTCTAATTAAGAAGACGAATCAGATTAGAGAAATTCAAACAATTCCACAGCCCCATGACAAGGGATTGTCCGCGAAAAGGAGGTTTGAGAGATAGGCCCCCGTTTGGAACCAGAATGCCATTAAAAATCCCTAAAGTATCGACTTTATTCATCATCCAAGAGAATGACTCCATCACAATAAGGAAAAGGAACGGAGATAAGATCCCCTTGGCGAAGGTCACGAGAATGGAACTCCCACGTAGGAGGATCGTTTACAAGCACCGAAGCACGAGGGGAAAGTAAGCACCCCTGAACCGAACTTCTCCAGTTCACCGAAAAATTCATTTGCATAAGCATCGAGTCTAAGAAATCCCACATGATCGAGTCGTAAGCTTTTTTAAAATCAATTTTAAATAACATTGTTGATGTTTACTCCTTTTATCCCCACAAAATCACTTCGTTTGTAATAAGCAGCCCGTCAATAATGTTCCCTATTAGCCAAAAAGCCATTTGTGACTCAAAGATAATGCTACTAATCACCACTTTAAGTCTATTAGCGAGAACCTTTGAAATAATTTTCTTAATACATCCGACCAAGCTAATAGGGCGAAATTCATTCAAGGACTGGGGTCTCGAATTTTAGGAATACGATGAATAAAAGACGACCCACAACCCTTACTAATCGACCCGCTTTCATAGAAAATCCAAAGGATGGTGAAGAAATCATTTTCAAACAAATCCCAAAATTGTTTGAAGAAACCAAAATTGAAGTCGTTCAGCCTCGGGGTTTTCTCACTCCCACACAACCAAACCACTTCCTTTATCTCTTTTTTCATAAAACGAGCCACAAGAGAGTAACCTTCTAACTCTGATAAACGCTTCAACCCATGTGTTATGGAAGGCCGCTCCCCCTGTTGATTGAAACTTCCTCTTGAAAAAACCCCAAACTTCTTTTTTAGTTTTGTCCGGGTTCGTAACCCACAAACCACCCAACAACAGGCCATTTATCCTCCCGGACCCTAGATCTTGGTTTATGATGCCATAGTAAAACAGAGAGTTTTCATCACCATCTAACATGCCACTTAAAAGTGAAAGTCTGCAGTGCCTCACAAATATTTCATTGTGAGAGCCAAAGAAACTGACTCGTTAGGGATATTCAAATGAGTCAGGATATTGGCTTAATGGGCCAGCTGACTCATTAGGGAAATTTAAATGAGTCCGGATATTGGCTTAGTGAGCCAAGTAACTCGTTAGTGATATTCAAATGAGTCAAGATTATTGGCTTAGTGAGCCAGCTGACTCGTAAGGGATATTCAAATGAATCAGGATATTAGCTTAGTGAGCCAGCTGACTCAGTAGGGATATTGAAATGAGTTAGGGTATTGACTTAACGAGCCAGTTATTACGTCATGCGCGACACATGACGGTCTCCAGTCTCAAGTATTGTTATGTTTTAAAACCTTTAAGTGGGGTCGTTTGTGTCATTTGTTTGTAATGTCGTTATTACTAACGTGTGATGACATGTAAGGAGTAGGGTGGAAGCGGGTCAAGATCGAGACATCGTTTTGAAGAGCCGAACACTACCTGGGGTTTGTGCCTTGAATTCAATTAACGTCGTTTTGAAGAGCCGAACACTCTTCCCTTGTAGGACCAAAGAGATCCATATGCAACAGTTCTAAGGGTTTAGAAATTGAATTTTCAGATTTGGACTTATGAGAAGATTTGTGTTGTTTACCTTTTAAACAAGCAATACAATGTTCATTACAGTTAAAATGTTTCTTTGGCAAACCATTAACTAACCCAAAATTTACAAGTTTGTTCATGGTTTTGTAATTAACATGTACAAGTCTCTTGTGCCAAAGGTCAGACTCATCAATAGAAGCTCTTGATATCAGACAAGTGTTACCATCATGAGATGTAGCATTCGTCATATCAAGTAAGTACAAGCCATCCTATCTTTTTGCTTTAAATAAGATCATTTCAGCAGGAATTTTGAAACCAGGCTTAAGTACTAGTGCTTCTTCATCATTGAACAGAACATTCATGTTCTTATCACAAATTTGTGATACACTCAATAGGTTGAAATTCAGAACATTGACAAGACTTACTTTGTCAAGAGTAAAACTTCCATTTGATACATTACCAAGTGCTGTAATGTACCCTTCATTGCTATTAAAAGCAACGGGACCTCCATCATATCTTTTTGTATTTTCTAGAAGATTTTTATTACCTGTTGGAGCACCCACTATCTACAACCCAAATATTTGCTTGAGATTTATTAGGCAACATCTACACAGGTAAACAACATGGTTAGTTGGAGTATGGGACCCAAGCCTTTGTGGTCTTGGGTCTTCCCATGGCATCATTATAAGTGTAGTTTCTTAAAATAAATTGATTTGGTCCCTTATTTTCAGATATAAGTTCATCATGTTTTGAAAAGTTAACCCTTTTCTCATTTACACTCCTGTTGTAACTTTGCTATTTGAGAAAACCATGTTTCTTAATAAAAGCCTTCTTTTCCTAGTATTTTTAGTTGCTTCTCTGTTTTGCATTTTCAAATTTTGGTTGAGAGGCAACATTGGGGATTTCAGTATGTGAGTACTGAGTTCCGTAGGAACTCACTCGTGCAGGATGATCCTGCACATCATACTGTTCCGAAAATTATTTTCTTTCATGAGGAGCAGATTTTGCTCGTGAGCCACCTTGGTAAAAGGGATGAGTTTGACTCATAAACTCAGTGGGTAGAAATTCATATATTTGTTTTGAAAATTTTGATGATCTGATGTTTTTGAATTGTTCCGAGGGAACTGTACTTCTTCCGGAGGAAAGTTCTCCCAGAAGAAATGAAGTTCCTACGGAATTTTGTTTTTAAGGAAAAATATTTCTTTTTTTACTTGTGAGAAGCTGTTGTTCTTCTCATTTCCCACCCAAACTTTTTGTGTTTTACCAAATTTTCCCTGATCACCATGTGATCTTCTTGGTGACACCTTCCTGTTATCCTTTTGATTCTTTAAGTTAAATAGATTTTGATTTCTCTTTGGAGAAATATTAACATTGTTAATTATCTGTTTAAAAGGATTGAAGGAACAGTGTAAGGCAACATGTCCCATCTCACCACAAATGATGCATTCCCTCAGTGATTTTTGGGAGTCCTGATATCTTGGTGATAGTTGATTGGTGGTTTCTGTCACACCCCCAATTTCCACCTAACGGAGTTTAACCGCGTGAGGGTATGATCCAGACCAGGATCCCAGACTTCAGTTACAACCAAGCCATAAACAGAGTTTAAATTGAGTAAATAAAAGCAGTTATTACAGACCCAAATGAATTAAAGGTTCAGCGGAAGCGTAAAACGAGTTACAGATATTGTTTACAAAATGTTCAATTTAACTGGTTGGAAACATTGTTTTTGATTCAAAAGATAAGGTTCAGTACTGCCGCCGCCGATTGCCTTCGATGACCCTCCTAGCGACCTGAAAAGCATTCAACAATCAAGTGTCAGCCAAGGCTGGTGAGTTCACTAAGCAGTCTACCCGTCACAAGTAGACCAAAGTTTTATGATCAAAGAAAGGTAAAACGCAATCAATATCATAGGATTAGTAAGTTTTCCATATCGTAGGTAGCTAGCCTGAGTTATGCTCATTTGAATTGTTCGCAACCGAAGCTGACAACGTATAGGTATTACCTACGGATTTTGCCTTCCCGTGTCCTGAAAGACCACGGAGGGTAGGGTAACATTGGTCCCAGTCCGACCTCCAGTCGGGTTGGTGCATCCCGTGCACCGCTGGGCGGGGGTGTCAATCCCCAGTAGTACTACTCAACATCACCTAGCTATTCTATATTAACGGCCCGAATGTAAGGACTTTTTAGTTTATCAATCAATTCAATGATACATATGATATTTGGTCGGAAAATTTTACTTAGTAAGAAGTACCTTACCGTTGCTCGTTATCATCCCTGAAAGGACATAACAGTATGTAGTAATGAACTCACCTTAGGTTGCTCAGCTTATTCTTCAAATAAACCCGGTTATGATTGTTAACGAGGACCTAATAATCACATTAAGGTCTTAGGTGTTAGGTTGTTTAACTTGGCTATACCGCTAAGCCCATAACATTTGCACATTGGAAAGTATGACACAACATAACGACACACGACACCGATGGTTGAGCATACACAAGTGTTTATATACCTCAGGAGTCCAAGCAAGTATTATCATAACATAATCAAATAAGTCATGGCATAACATTCAAGAAAATTGCACAAGTTTGGATTCTGGTCACAGTTTCGCTAGTAGTTTCGCTAGATAGTTTCGCCGTGTACTCGGGCAGCACTTTCGCTAGGCAGTACCCGGTGACACAGTTTCGCCAGACTAGTTTCGCCCGAAACTGTTGGCACAGTTTCGCTAGCCTAGTTTCGCCCGAAACTGGTTTGAACTTTCGTTCAGGGAATTTCGCTTGGTAATTTCGTTCGGTCAGGTCTGGTCAGTTTACCTAGCGACACTATAGTTTCGCTACCTAGTTTCGCTAGAAGGAGATAGGCACAGTTTCGCTACACAGTTTCGCCTGATGAAGGCACAGTTTCGCTAGTCGCTAGAAAAACCCGTAAATTTGCCTAAAAATCTTTCTAACAGCTTCTGTATCACATGCAAATCAATATCTAGCATACCTAAACGTTTACTAACATCATACAAGCAATTTTAACACCTAAAACACGGATTCTAGTCATCAATTTGTCAAGAACACTTTTTCACATAAAGGAACTCAAATTGCATGGATCTTCATATATACAAGGCAAGTTGCAGAATTTATGTTACATCTAGTATTCCTAAGCATCATGGCAGTAGCAGAAGTCGTTGCATGTAGATTTAAGCATACATTTTAGTCTAACATACAAGAAATGCATAAAGATGGTTCATGTGACTCACGGATGATCTCCTATGCTCAAGAGGGTGAAAGCTTGGGGCTGGAATCTCAGTTCCTCGAGTCGTTTTCTGCTGGCCAGAAGTCACAGGAGTAGGAGAATGCAGATGTGTGTGTGTGTTTGTGTGGAAGTGGTAAAAATGAGAAAGTTAGGCTTGGGTTTGCTTATATAAGGTGCCAGTTTCGCCCGCAATTTCGCTGGCAGTTTCGCTGGCCACGCGAAGCTGGTCAGGCATCAGCTAACCGGGCGAAACTGTAATTTCGCCCAGTAGTTTCGCTGGTCACCAAAACATGCAATTTTATTCTAAGTAAGGTAAGCACGTTTTCTCGATAAATCACATAATTTCACAATGAATGTATTAAGCATGTTGCATAACTTCACACAGTGGTACTAAGCAAATAATCATATAACACATATGGTCGGGTTTGGTGATCAACCAAAGGTTGTGGACGTATCCGGTCTCGGTAAGCATTAATTAGTTAATTTCTACTGGTAATGTGACTAACGGCGTTTGTCTAGCGGAACTAACGGTTTTTAACGGAAAGACTTAACGGAGTTAACTTGGGAAGTTACGGTCGTCACAGCCTCCCCATGTTAAGGAATTTTCGTCCCGAAAATTAGCTAGTACCTTGGGTTGATGCGGAGGCTTGATCGAACAGGTGAGGATATTTCTTTCGCATCTGGTCCTCTCGTTCCCATGTGAATTCTGGTCCACGTCTTGATTGCCATCTAACCTTGACAATTGGAATCTTGCTTCGCTTCAATGTCTTTTCTTCGCGTCCCATTATCTCAACAGGTTGTTCTACAAATCGGAGTTGCTCGTCAACGTGGAGCTCCTCGAGGGGAACTATTAAAGTGTCGTCAGCCAGACACTTCTTCAAGTTGGAAACGTGAAATACGTTATGTACTCCATCCAGTTCAGGTGGCAAGTCCAGGCGATACGCCACCGTTCCGATCTTCTCGGTTATTGGGAAAGGTCCTATGTAGCGAGGGTTTAACTTCCCGCGCTTTCCAAAACGGACCACACCTTTCCAAGGCGAGACTTTTAACAATACACGGTCGCCCACCTCGAATTCCAATGGCCTTCTTCGATTGTCAGCATAACTCTTTTGTCGGTCTCTTGCAGCCTTCATGCGGTCTCTAATTTGTACAATTCTTTCAGTTGTTTCGTACACCATTTCGGGTCCAGTAAGTTGATTTTCACCGACTTCAGCCCAACAGACCGGTGATCTACACTTTCGTCCATAGAGAGCCTCAAAGGGAGCGGCTCCAATACTGGAATGGTAGCTGTTATTGTAGGAGAATTCGACCAATGCCAAGTGGGTTTCCCAGTTCTTTCCAAAATCCATTACGCACGCTCGGAGCATATCCTCAAGAGTCTGGATTGTGCGCTCTGTTTGGCCATCGGTTTGCGGATGGTATGCGGTGCTCATATCCAAGCGAGTACCTAGTGCGGATTGCAACGATCTCCAAAAGTGTGAAGCAAAACGGGGGTCTCGATCGGAGATAATAGACGTGGGCACTCCGTGGAGCTTGACGATCTCGTCAATGTAGATTTGTGCCAATTTGTCAGTCTTGTCGTTCTCCTTGAGGGCTATGAAATGAGCGGATTTCGTTAGTCTATCCACAATGACCCAAATCATGTCGTTTCCACGAGGTGTACGGGGCAGTCCCGTGATGAAATCCATGGATATTTCCTCCCATTTCCATTCAGGAATTTTCGGTTGCTGCAATAATCCTGGAGGCTTTTGGTGTTCTGCTTTGACCTTTGAGCATGTTAAGCATTTACTGACGTATGTAGCGATGTCGGCTTTCATCTTTGGCCACCAGTATATTCCTTTCAGGTCTTGGTACATTTTATCCGAACCGGGATGGACCGAATATCGAGACTTGTGAGCTTCGTCCATCACCAGCTCTCGAAGATTTCCATGAAGAGGCACCCAAACACGATCCTTGTAGTAGCGGAGTCCATCTGACTTAACCTCCGAAGTTCCATCTATGCCTCTTAAGGATTCAGACTCGAAATTTTCTTCTTTCAAGGCTTCTTTCTGAGCATCCCGAATTCTATCCGGTAATCCAGCATGAATCGTGAGTTGTAGAGCTCGAACCCTTCTAGGTTTAGCATATTCTTTTCTGCTCAAGGCGTCAGCCACAACGTTGGCCTTGCCTGGGTGATACTTTATCGCCAAGTCGTAGTCATTAAGCACCTCGATCCACCTACGCTGTCTCATGTTGAGGTCTTTCTGTCCCATTATGTGTTGGAGGCTTTTGTGATCAGTAAATATCGTGCATTTGGTACCGTACAGGTAGTGCCTCCAAAACTTTAAGGCGAATACAACAGCTCCTAATTCCAGATCATGCGTCGTGTAATTCTTTTCGTGAGTCTTTAGCTGCCTTGACCCGTAAGCAATGACCTTACCCCTTTGCATTAGAACACATCCAAGTCCTTGGAGAGAAGCGTCACAATATACCTCGAAGTCGTCAACACCATCAGGTAGAGATAACACAGGCGCGGTACAAAGTTTTTCCTTTAAAGTCTGAAAGGCTGTTTCCTCTTTTTCACCCCATCGGTACTGAACACCTTTATGTGTAAGAGCGGTTAGCGGCTGGGCTATTTGAGAGAATCCCTGGATGAAACGACGGTAGTAACCCGCTAACCCTAGAAATTGCCGAATTTCCGTTGGTGCTCGTGGCGTAGACCAATTCTTGATCGCTTCTACCTTGGATGGGTCAACATGAATACCTTGCTCGTTGACGACATGGCCCAGAAATTGGACTTCTCGGATCCAAAAATCACATTTGGAGAACTTGGCGTAGAGTTGTTCCTTCCTTAATAACTCTAATATTAACCGCAGGTGTTGCTCGTGCTCTTCCTTTGTCCTCGAATAAACGAGTATGTCGTCGATGAAAACAATTACGAACTGATCAAGGTAAGGTTTGCACACGCGGTTCATGAGATCCATGAACACCGCCGGTGCGTTCGTTAAGCCGAAAGGCATGACTAGGAATTCGTAATGACCGTAACGTGTTCTGAAAGCCGTCTTTGAAATGTCCTCCTCGCGGACCCTAAGTTGATGATACCCAGACCTTAAGTCGATCTTTGAGAAGTAACTGGCTCCTTGTAGTTGGTCGAACAGGTCGTCGATCCGAGGGAGAGGATATCGGTTCTTAATAGTGACTTTGTTGAGCTCGCGGTAATCTATGCACATCCTGAACGTCCCATCTTTCTTCTTGACGAATAGAACTGGCGCGCCCCATGGCGATGAGCTAGGCCTGATAAAACCTTTATCTAACAGTTCTTGCAGTTGAGTGGATAACTCGTGTAATTCGTTCACCGCCAGACGATACGGAGCTCGGGCAACCGGAGCTGCACCGGGAACAAGGTCGATTCCGAACTCGACTTGTCTATGCGGAGGTAGACCAGGTAATTCCTCCGGAAATACATCGGGAAAATCGCGAACTATCGGAAAATCTTCAATTTTCTTTGCTGCGAGGCTTTGATCCGTAACTGTTGCCAGAATGGCCACGTGCCCTTTTCGAAGGTACTTCTGTGCCTTGAGGTATGATATAATTCCGGTGACAGTGCCTCCCTTTTCACCCTGAATCGAGAGTACTTCTCCGTTCGCGATGGGTATGCGTATGACTTTCTCTTGGCAAATGAGCTCGGCGCGTTGCGAGGACAACCAATCCATACCAATTATCACGTCAAAACTACCGATTGTGAAAGGCATCAAATCTATGCTGAATTTACGACCTGAAAGTTCTAGGGTACAATCCTTAACTATGTGCGTTGCATCAATAAGTTTACCGTTAGCTAATTCGACAGTGTACTTAGCTCCTAGGGTTTCTGTCTTGGCCTTTATCATTTTGCAGAACTTAGTTGAAATGAAACTTTTCTCAGCACCCGAATCAAATAAAACATTCGCAAAATAATTGTTGAGGAGAAACTTACCGGTAATCACATTGGCGTCATCTCTTGCTTCACCGGAACCCATGACGAATGCTCGTCCGCGGCCACCATTTCCATTACCACCATCATTGTTGTTATTGTTGTTGTTGTTGTGGCGGTCGTTGTTGTGATCGTTCCCACCTCTCTTTAGCTGGGGACAGTCTTTCTTTATGTGTCCAGGTTTTCCGCATTCAAAACAACCACGGGGGCCTTCAGGGTTCTGCCTTGCACGGTTGAATAGTTCACCCCGACAATTTTTGGCAAGGTGCCCCGATTTTCCACATCTCTCACAAACTGGTCGGCCACATTCACCAGGGTGGTGCTTGCTACACTTGCTGCAGTAGGGTAACTTTCCTTTATACCCACTAGCTCCTTGCCCGCTGCTTCCTTGTCGGTTTTGGTTGTTGCCACCGCCACTGTTGTTACCGTAACCCCCTTTGGAGTTGTCATACTTCTTGTTCTGATTCTGGGAGTTTGAGGACCTCCCAGTGTTGTTGCCAGAGTTCATGAGGTGGCTTGGCTCCTCGTCTCTCTGCCTCTTCCCGTCTAGGGCAGCCTTTGGGGTCTTTCTGGGTGGCAAAGATCCTTGAGCCACTGCCTGGTCAGTTAGTTTGTGCGCTAGTCGGATGGCCTGTCGCAAATAAGTGGGGTTAGATGAGGTCACCATGCCTTTGATCTGTGGTACCAGTCCTTCCACATACAATTCGATTCGCTTGTACTCAGCATCCACCATTGTCGGACAGAGTCGGGAATATGCTTGATAACGATCGGTATATTCCTCTATCTCAGAACCTTCCATCTTGGAGTTTCCAAACTCTACTTCCATCTTTCTGACTTGATCACGAGGACAATACTCCTCCATGATTGCTTCTCGGAATTCTTGCCATGTCATGGCATTTGCTTCGTTTAATCCCAAAATCTGAATCTGAGCATTCCACCATGTCAACGCGGAATCCTCAAGAGTGCCGGTAGCATACTTTACCTTATCCCCATCTGGGCAGTTACACATTAGAAATACCTTCTCTGACTTTTCAATCCATCTAAGTAGACCCACAGCACCTTCGTCACCCTTGAACACTATCGGTTTACAATCCATAAAAGCTTTAAATGAGCATTGAGGCGGTTGACCTTGAAAATGTTGTTGAGCGGCTGCTAGGGCTGCTGCAACTCCCTGATTGATCATGTTCTGAACCTGTGCAGCTGTGAACGTTCCTGGGTTGGTTTCGGGTCCTCTTCGCGGAGGCATGATTTCTAGCAAATCAATGCAAAGCTTCCAAAGGTTAGTATACCCAATACTAGAAGGTTGTTAAGTTCCGTTAATTGTTACATACTAGTATAGTTCACATTAAGGCACTCATTTACATGATTAGTGAAAGAAAAATTTCCACCCGAAATTTTCAGGTTTTAATACCGTCACAATACCAGAATTTTAAATGAGGATCATCTTCAGCGCGCGGGGCAGTACCTTGCGGAACGGGTTGTAACCAAAGTTTTCAAAAACAGTTACAGTTCAGAAATTTTACCCTTTTGAAAATGTTCTGGTTCGCTGTAACCAAGGGCTCTGATACCAATCTGTCACACCCCCAATTTCCACCTAACGGAGTTTAACCGCGTGAGGGTATGATCCAGACCAGGATCCCAGACTTCAGTTACAACCAAGCCATAAACAGAGTTTAAATTGAGTAAATAAAAGCAGTTATTACAGACCCAAATGAATTAAAGGTTCAGCGGAAGCGTAAAACGAGTTACAGATATTGTTTACAAAATGTTCAATTTAACTGGTTGGAAACATTGTTTTTGATTCAAAAGATAAGGTTCAGTACTGCCGCCGCCGATTGCCTTCGATGACCCTCCTAGCGACCTGAAAAGCATTCAACAATCAAGTGTCAGCCAAGGCTGGTGAGTTCACTAAGCAGTCTACCCGTCACAAGTAGACCAAAGTTTTATGATCAAAGAAAGGTAAAACGCAATCAATATCATAGGATTAGTAAGTTTTCCATATCGTAGGTAGCTAGCCTGAGTTATGCTCATTTGAATTGTTCGCAACCGAAGCTGACAACGTATAGGTATTACCTACGGATTTTGCCTTCCCGTGTCCTGAAAGACCACGGAGGGTAGGGTAACATTGGTCCCAGTCCGACCTCCAGTCGGGTTGGTGCATCCCGTGCACCGCTGGGCGGGGGTGTCAATCCCCAGTAGTACTACTCAACATCACCTAGCTATTCTATATTAACGGCCCGAATGTAAGGACTTTTTAGTTTATCAATCAATTCAATGATACATATGATATTTGGTCGGAAAATTTTACTTAGTAAGAAGTACCTTACCGTTGCTCGTTATCATCCCTGAAAGGACATAACAGTATGTAGTAATGAACTCACCTTAGGTTGCTCAGCTTATTCTTCAAATAAACCCGGTTATGATTGTTAACGAGGACCTAATAATCACATTAAGGTCTTAGGTGTTAGGTTGTTTAACTTGGCTATACCGCTAAGACCATAACATTTGCACATTGGAAAGTATGACACAACATAACGACACACGACACCGATGGTTGATCATACACAAGTGTTTATATACCTCAGGAGTCCAAGCAAGTATTATCATAACATAATCAAATAAGTCATGGCATAACATTCAAGAAAATTGCACAAGTTTGGATTCTGGTCACAGTTTCGCTAGTAGTTTCGCTAGATAGTTTCGCCGTGTACTCGGGCAGCACTTTCGCTAGGCAGTACCCGGTGACACAGTTTCGCCAGACTAGTTTCGCCCGAAACTGTTGGCACAGTTTCGCTAGCCTAGTTTCGCCCGAAACTGGTTTGAACTTTCGTTCAGGGAATTTCGCTTGGTAATTTCGTTCGGTCAGGTCTGGTCAGTTTACCTAGCGACACTATAGTTTCGCTACCTAGTTTCGCTAGAAGGAGATAGGCACAGTTTCGCTACACAGTTTCGCCTGATGAAGGCACAGTTTCGCTAGTCGCTAGAAAAACCCGTAAATTTGCCTAAAAATCTTTCTAACAGCTTCTGTATCACATGCAAATCAATATCTAGCATACCTAAACGTTTACTAACATCATACAAGCAATTTTAACACCTAAAACACGGATTCTAGTCATCAATTTGTCAAGAACACTTTTTCACATAAAGGAACTCAAATTGCATGGATCTTCATATATACAAGGCAAGTTGCAGAATTTATGTTACATCTAGTATTCCTAAGCATCATGGCAGTAGCAGAAGTCGTTGCATGTAGATTTAAGCATACATTTTAGTCTAACATACAAGAAATGCATAAAGATGGTTCATGTGACTCACGGATGATCTCCTATGCTCAAGAGGGTGAAAGCTTGGGGCTGGAATCTCAGTTCCTCGAGTCGTTTTCTGCTGGCCAGAAGTCACAGGAGTAGGAGAATGCAGATGTGTGTGTGTGTTTGTGTGGAAGTGGTAAAAATGAGAAAGTTAGGCTTGGGTTTGCTTATATAAGGTGCCAGTTTCGCCCGCAATTTCGCTGGCAGTTTCGCTGGCCACGCGAAGCTGGTCAGGCATCAGCTAACCGGGCGAAACTGTAGTTTCGCCTAGTAGTTTCGCTGGTCACCAAAACATGCAATTTTATTCTAAGTAAGGTAAGCACGTTTTCTCGATAAATCACATAATTTCACAATGAATGTATTAAGCATGTTGCATAACTTCACACAGTGGTACTAAGCAAATAATCATATAACACATATGGTCGGGTTTGGTGATCAACCAAAGGTTGTGGACGTATCCGGTCTCGGTAAGCATTAATTAGTTAATTTCTACTGGTAATGTGACTAACGGCGTTTGTCTAGCGGAACTAACGGTTTTTTAACGGAAAGACTTAACGGAGTTAACTTGGGAAGTTACGGTCGTCACAGTTTCGTTAACAACAAACTTTGGTTTTTCAAATTTTTGAGTTGTAGAACCTGAAGAATGAGATCTTTCAGAATCTACACTCTTGGTTCCATCAGTTGCATCCTTAATTTTTGAAACTTTTGAAGTTGGAACCTTAAAAGTTGGTTCAGAAAAACCAATGTTGATTTTCAATTTTTATGTTTTCATCCTTTTTCACACATTCAATTTCATTTGAGAGGTCCTTAATTACTGGACCATTCTCCATTGTGTCAGCTGTCAAGGAAACATTTGTTTCCTTGATGGGTAGAGTTTCAAGGCTAGTGTAAGAATCAGGATTCTCCATTGTTTAAAAAGATACCCTTCCCTTCCTATGTGTGTGTTCATGCCATAATTTTTGTGATTTTTCACTAGCAATCTGAAACTTATCAACATTGCTTATGGCTTCTCTCAGCTGATCTTTTCGGGTTTGAATATCTAGCACATATTACTCATTTTGCTTCTTTGAAATTTTCAGTTGTGCCACAATATCATCCATTTGTGTTATAAAATCAGTTTATTAATGTTTTAAAAGTCCTATATTTGTTTCAGTTCATCAGTTTTGGTTGAGTAGGCTATACCTACCCTTTTTGAGTAATCTTTCAACTCATTTAAATTTGCTATTTCTTCTATTAGTGACAGATTATGCTTTTTGTACTCTTTAACCAATTCAATGCACTTAGGTGTGCACAACACATTTTCAGGTTCAGTTTTGGAGTTTGAGTTTACCTCTGCATTTGCAGGTGAAGAACCACTGGCCATCAGGGCATGGTTGGTTTGAGCAAACTCAGCCATCACATCTTCCCCAGTCTACAAACCCTGATTGGTTTGCAATAGCAACAGTTGCATGGCTTTGATTGAAAGCAAGCTTTTGTGGAGTTGGGCCTGAAGAAGAGCTAGGTTTGGTATATACTGGTTTCTTTTCTGTATTGTACCCACCATCTCTTCTTGGCTGAGAACATTCCCTGGCAAAGTGTCCCAACTGATGACAGTTATAACACTTGACTTTTGATTTGTCAAGGCTTGTGGGAGCATTCTTGGCTCCATTGTACTTTCTTCCAGTTCTCTTGTAGAACCTTTGTGCCCTCAGTGACACCATGGCAAGCTGGGTTGTGATGTCAATCTCCTCTAGACCATCTGCACTTATGCATTCAAGATCTGATCTAGTGAACCCTATGTATGAACTGTTAGCAACATTTGAAAAGTTTTGAAAGTATGAAACTTCATGTCCTTTAGGAGACTCAGGAAAAGATATATGTCGTTTCTGATCAGAATATTTCTCTGAGTGAGTAGTGATGAGGGCCAAAGTGCCTTTGGAAGATGATGTCTGGTTAGATTTACACCAGACTTCTCATTCATCTCCATCTCATGTGCACTCAGCATCCCATTGAGATCTCCTAATTTTGAAGTTTTGAGATCAAGGCTGTATTTTATGCTAACTGTATTGACATTCCAAACTTTAGGTAAAGATCTTAAAAACTTTCTGATTATATTAGCATTTTCTATTTTGACATCTAAACCTTGTAGTTCATCTATAAGTTTCACATATATTAAATATTGCTCAGACATAGTTTCACCTCTTTTGTGACAAAAGTTTTCATAGCTTTGTTTTAAAACATCTTTCTTATTCTCCTTAACCTCATCTGTCCCTTCATACATTTCAATAAGAGCTTTCCAAAAATCATGTGCAGTTTTGCATCTCTTAAAGCCAATGAGTATGGAATTAGGAAGAGCTACCTGGAGTGCCCATAAAGCCTTGTAGTCACCTTCACAGGTCTTATGGTCATCATCAGAATAATTTTCATACGTTTTGATTAGATCAACGATTGGTTGAGTTACAAATTTGGTGGTAATGACTTGTGGTCCTGAGTGAATGGAAGTCCACACTGTTGTGGTCAGTGTTTTTACAGAAAACTTCCATTCTGAGTTTCTAGGTGTCAAAGTCATAAGGAGTAAAGGTAGGTGGTTTGTTAGTGCTGCCATTTCTAAGTTCACTCATTTTCAGAGATCAAGAATATGAAGCAGTCTTATCTAAAGAAAACAAAACACCTTCACGTAAGAAAAGATTTCAAAATTTTATTAAAACTTTAAAACACAAGAGCCAAGGCTCTAATATACCACTTGTGGGATCGTGGTTAAACACAATTAACCTATCAAGTTACATGAAGGTATCAAACAAGAAAGGCGGAATCAGACTTGTTTGTGTTCTAAGCAAAGATGCTTTTGATCCGAAAAGATAACAAGTAAAAAAGAAGTAAAGTAGTTGAACACGAGATATAAATTCCAAGCACTACAATATAATTACTTTTGAAATGTTTACAAAGTGTTACAACTGGTGAACAAGAACAAGGATCGATAATAAACAAGAGAAATACCTAATATATATAGTGCAAGGAGGAAATAAAAGATATCATTTTATTTCCTTTTAGCCACTAGGCTAAATAAAGTAATCATATCTACTCCAAAAGTTGTTGTACTAACACGCACGGGTACTGTGAACAGTTGAGTAGATATGTCGGGTAAACAGTGTACAGCATGGCGGAAAGTAAACTGATCTCCGCCGCCTTTTTGTCTTGGGACTTGAACTGTGTGAGAAGTCAAACTTCCGAGGTAACTAAGAAAAAGTTTCGGAGGAACTACTTAGTACAGGAAAAGTTCCGCAGGAACTTCCTTCGGAATTCTGACTTAGGGAATTTTAGCCGAGCTAAACATTTCCCAACAGTTTATTAGTGATCTCATGATGTGTTCGAACTGTGATTTAGAAGTTATGTTTGAAGACTTGGTGAGCAAATGGAGAACTTCAAATGTGTTGTTTGAGACATTATCTTGTGTCTAAGTGCTTATGTTTATATAATTATGATAACTATATCAAGAACCTTGCATTTATTTTGGGTGGATTTTGTATAATGTTTGGGATGAAAAATGCTAATTTTGTTCTACAATAAGTATATATTCATTTGTGTTCACGAACCTTCTGTATTCCTTTACGTTTGCTTACTGAATAAGCAAGCGAACACAAAAGAACATAAACTAATTATTTTCCTTAACAAACGAATAAGAACACAAATTTTTGTTTAGCTCTATGTTCGTGAACCACTTGTTTGTTGGTTAAAGTCTTAATGAACAAACACGAACAAGGGCTCATTCATGCTCATTCGGTTCGTTTACATCTCTACTAATGATGAAGCGAAAGAGAAGCAGATGCGGCCCAAACCAACTTGAGATGAAAAGAGTGGCAGGATTTGTTAGACTTTAATGCCTTTAAGGACATGACCAGTAATAGTTCTTGGAGGAGATTCAAGATAAATGTTAGAAATTAGGAGAGTATAGAATTGGTCCTTATGAGGGCTTCATATCTTGGTTTACGCTTATCTCATCCTTCCAAGAGTTTTTTGTTAGGTATGTGTGTTTGTTATTTTACCTTCAACGAGTTAAAAACATAAGATAAAAAATATTGAGAAGGAAACTGATCAATGAGGTTAAAAGTCTCCCGAAGTGTAATTTTAGTGTATAAAAGCCTCCAAAACTTGTGTATTCTGAAAATTAGATAATGTTGTAATAATATAAGAACTGAAAAACGGATAAAATTTTTTTTGTTCTATCTAACCCGACCCGACCTGACATGTTTTAACACATATAATTATACAAATATTGCACATACCCACCATTTGCCACTTCTAAGCTATCATCTAATATGATTTTAGTAAAAAGCATCCAAAGTTGTAAACATAGCTCTAAATCTCCATATACTAATCTCCATTGCAAAATGATGATCCAAAAGGTTTCATCAAAACTCAAATGAGGCGGAACAAACACTTTCAAGAACAACTAACTCAGAAGAACCCATAAACTAAGCTCCTTAGAGTTAAGTTTGAATAACTCACTCGGAAGTACCCTAGTTTTCCACGAACTTAAAAAAAGGATAGAAAAACTTAGAGGTATACTAATTCATGCAACCCCTGCCTGAAAGAATACGTTTTTGACAGTCAAATATGCAAATCTTAGAAGATAAGGAAATGTGTAATAGACTTATGTGGGGAGGGGGGGGGGGTATGATTGCATACCTTGGCGACTAAAAAGTCGGATAGTATTCCATTCCCGCCGAGTAATTCACGACCTAGTGCAACAGTCTCCCTACCCCTCAATGTGATCCATGACTACATATTCGATAATAAACAGTTATTACATCAATACGAACAACCACTTGTGGTGAGTGGTGCTATTTTAAAAGGAAAAAAAAGGTAGAACAGAATAATAAGATACCAGACCTTGCCCAAGCTAGCCTGACCAGGAGTCATTTTACCACTCTCACATAGCTTGCATAGGCGCCAACCCATGAGAAACATAGCTTGGACATTGGCCAACATTTGAACAAGCTTCTGCTGGTTTATCTGGAATGCTGCCAAAGGGGCTCCAAACTGCTTTCTCTCTTGTAAGTATCTATTAACCATAGAAACAACCACTTTCTATATAAGATCTCATAAAATCTTAGGAGGAAGAAAAATGATCAAATGAGCACGAGTCTGCTAAATGGACCAAAATTGTCCATTCAGACCATGAAGAGAATTAAATAAAATTAATAAATAACAGTTTAATATCACAAGTTGAACATATAGATTTGGATTTCTATACCTATGGCACATGTCATAGACACCCATTGTGATGCCAATAGGCTGCCAGGCAGCCATGACGCGAGAAAGACCAAGCACCTACAGTCAATCACATGAACATGGAAATTATGAAATAGAAGAAAAATAATAAACATGACATATAGTTAAGATACACGCTAATTCGGTATGTATATGACATATATTCAAGTGTCCAATTTCTAGCATCAAACAAGAAAAACTAATAAAGTAATAATGTTGTACTTTGCTAATATCTTGGAAAGAGTTGACCCCAGGTAACCTGTCTTCATCAGGGACAAAAACTTTCTGTAAGAGAACATCTCCATTTTGCATCATTCTCAGTCCAATGTTATTTTCTATCTTGGTAGCTTGTAACCCAGGTGCATTCTTCTTTATAATGAAGCTGCAACAAATAAGGAAGCATATGATAATAACTAAACCCTTTCTGAATTCCCATAAAAACTTTGAAATAGAATAATATAGAACTTATTATCTTCATACCAATTTATTTGGCTTGTGTTTTTGTTTTTAGCAGTAATGAGCAAAACATCTGCAAAAGTACTGTTTCCGAGCCATCGTTTTTGGCCTTCAAGGACCCAACCTCCTTCCACCTAATAACTCAAGATCATCACAAAACACAATAGGTTATGTTTCCTTCTCAATTGAATCAATAATAGTGATAAAGAATCCAAATCACAAAAAAGAAAAGAAAAATACATGACATTGACCTTTGTTGCTGTTGTTCTAAGGCCATTTGCATCACTTCCATAGCCAGGTTCAGTTATACCCTAATGCAAACGTAAATTAGACACGAGTGTGAGACTATATCAAAATCAGATAATAGGCTCACTCACCATACATGCTATCGTGTCAAGTTTAGCTAACGACGGTAGATACTTCTGTTTTTGTACTTCTGACCCATACATAGCTGTTTTTGACAGATCAACAAGTTACACAATTTGTTCCATTAGTGTTTAAAGACATATTAAAGGTTCCAAGATGTGCAGGGTGGGTGTCATGCTAAAATGGGTTCATGTTACGGATTGAACCCATTGCAAGGTATGGGACTTGTCCCACATTGGTTGTATGTGCAACTGATGTGGGGTTTATAGGCCAAACGGGCTCTCTCACCCATCAGACTAGTCTTTTGGGTTAAGTTCTCCTGTTTAGTCTGTAACAGTTCAGGTTAAAATTGGTCAAAGTCACCACTATGTAAAGCATTCATAATTTTAAAATCACATTCCACATCTTACATATAGTCAGCATTGTCGAACGATGAAATAAAATGAAAGAAGAACAACTTGCATCAACTCTGGCTAATTCCGCTGTAACTATTGCATTTGCAGTGATAGACAAACCTGGACACCCATAACCCTGGGAAAATAGAGCCACTAAAGAACAACCTACAATACCCATAACTATTGGGAGAAAACCCAAATTTACAAATATAAGGAAACACCTTTATAGTTCCGCCAGCTATATTTAAAGCACCTAGCTTTGGCACAACTGGGAATGGAAATTCTGCCTTCTCCCAATACTGCATTAAGTCATTGAAAAAAAACATCAGATTCGAGTATATAGAAGTACAAAACTTTGTTTTAAGCGTTCAAATTATATATGCAAAAAACTGAAAGAAAACGTAAGCAACTTATAAGTGTTGGCTTAGCAAATAGGGTAATATCTTGTGTTCAGTACAGGTGACAACTTCAACACACTATGAATGAGCCAATTTGGGTTATTTAATATCTCAAACATGTCAAATTAAAAATTACTAAATGCGAAGTAGTCAAATGGCTTGAAAGTCGCTGGAGTGTATTCTTAATGTGAACAACCTCCTAAATAGGTATATTTCAAAGATTTAGATTATTGTTCTAATTAAATGGTTTCTATAATTATATTTGATGCACTGGCTATTCATTCATTAGAAAATAGACAACACAACCATTTCAACCGGTGCAAAAACTAAAAAAAAAAGGAACCAATTTGACCTGCCAGACCCACCCATCTTGCTATCTCGAACGTTAAGTATTGATCAGAAAAACATGGAAGTACCTTGGTCATTATTGGAGCAACATCTCTCTCGACACACTCTCTTACTTTCAGTCTTAGAGCTTGCTCCTCGGGGGTCAATAAGTTAGCAAACTGATAATAGTCTGAGGCTGAGTTTTAAAGCAACATATACATTATCATAGGTGAGATAAACCAGTACTAAACTCAATTAAAAAAAAGTCACATTAATCTCACTGCACGGTGGAAAGATTGAAGCTGGTGTTGCTTGAGGAAATGCCAAAGAGACATCCAATGCTGGATAATTAAAATACAAGCTCTTTGAATACTTGTTCTCGTCATCTGTGTACAAAAGTAAAAGAAAACACACCATTGGATTATGGAATGATAAAAAAATTCAAAATTATTTGTTTGAGATTCCTGACAGTGGTTATGTAAAGCCATATAATAGATATCCAATCCAAAGAATTATGAACCTAGTAGAGTATGATCACAAAATGTGCACTTTATCAACAACCATAACCAGTATGAATAAGAGAGAAAAAGTTAGAACCCATATGACAAACCTTAGTTCAAATGCTTGAGTTAAAATTATAACAAAAAAAATCATGTCTGTTACTTGTGATCATAAAACCCATTGGCGAAGCATATAAGGAACCGGGTCGCCCCCCCCCCCCCCCCGTTTTTTTGCCGTAGTGCTACTTTTTGCAAAATTTTTAAAGTATATTGAGAACCCCTCCCCCCCCCCCCCCCCCGGCGGCGGGGATTAGAGTCCATGACTTTTCGCCCCCCGCTACTTTTTCGGTCAAGCTTCGCTAATGATTAAAACCTGAATTATAACATCAGTCTTATCCTTCTTTTTATGACCATGCCCTCAGTTGTAAAAAAGGCCATACGCACTCAGGTGCAAGGCTCTGTGCTTCTGACTGTTTGAGGCGATGGGGTGTATAGAAGGCGCAGGTAAAAAAGGCTTGAGGCACACCTCTTGTGCATCAGGAGGTTGTAGGTTGTACACAGAGTTTGCTTGTATATTAAATAGCGGTTTAATTCTCCGTGCGTTGCGCCGGCAATACCGTAGATATAAAAAAAATTAATTAAATGACTTTTGATACGGATCGGTCTTAAGCAAAATTTATAATGTAGCGTTTAAAACATAAAACTAAAGCCCTAAACCTTAACCCTTAACCATAATCATCATAAAAATAACATTAGCTCATAAAACTAGAAAAAAAGACACCTCGCACCATTGCAATGAAAGAAAACAAAACGGACACAATGAAGGTTAAACCCGAATGTCTCGAGGGGTAAGAGGGTTGCGTACCACTGCGTGTCTGCGCCATTGATTTTCTTGTTAATCTCCGTTAACGCGAATAATATGTAACCTAAAAAATATTGCGTTGCTTTAGGCTTTGCTCTTAGGGTTTGAACCCGGGTGGGTGTCTCGAAAAGGGAACACAATACTTACCAAACGCGATAAATATATTTAATATAAACTGAATCTGTAGCTACTCACCCACCCACAAAATGCCTATTGTATTATAGGGAATAATACATAGAGGTTATTTCCGCGCTAACCACTTGTAAAACCTTCAACCTCCAATTCATCAATATTTATTCCTAGTTGATAACCAACCAACTAAACCCTACCCTTTGTGGTTTCAATGAGACTTTTTCCCTTTTGTCGTAAATGCTAACTGCTACTAGGCCCTATCAAATATGAAATATCAATCCATGGCAGTCATTGATTGACTTTGAAGATTAAAATCTTATTTTGGAGACGTGTAAACATTACATATCGTTAACATTTTCACATGTAAGATTGAACACATCTCATCAATCGTCAGAGTTAGATCAGATTACTGTGATTAAGTGGGAGATTTTTGGATTATTGTTCGTTCTATGTCTAGGGTGAAAATTATTATAATTTACAAATACAACCGTAACTAGATTCATACTCCAATCGCATCATCGAACTTCATGTCATTAATCATCAAACAAACAAATTGAAAACTTGAAGAGCAAAGTAACTAAAATTTGAGTATAGAAGAGGTATTGATTACAGAAAAATAAAAGTTTGACACGATTGGAAGCATGTTCAGTCGGTCAGGTGGAGGGACCTATATGTCATGTGTTTGCTTGTGACATCTCCAATAAGAATAGAGGAATCGACGCAGGTTAGATAGATGGGATGTTTGGGTGAGGAATTCATCACTATCGAGCCGGAGGTTGGAAAGGATACAATCGTTGATCAGGTAGGTCACAGCTTGGAAGATAAGGGGAGATTCCGCCGGAGCAGAACGGGCGACGGCGGGTGGAGACCAGGTGAGTTTGAATGGGAAAAAGTCACAGCGAACTGAAACCAGAAAAAATGATGAAATTGAACCGAAAATAACCGAACCGAAAGAAACTGAACCGAAAGTAATGATTCGGTTCGGTTCAGTTTCGATTTCATGTAGATTAAAAACCAAGCGAACTGAACTATCATAAAACCGAAGTGAAACAGATTTTTATCCATATTACATAAATAGTTTATGTTAAACATGAAGAACTATATAAATAGTTTATGCATAGGTGCTTCAAATAGATATATACTGATTTCATTAGTGTTTACTGATTTTTATTTGATGTTTACTGATTTGTTTATCTATTTCTCCGTCATCATTTTGATGTTTATTTTTGTTAATGTTTTAGATTTTCTTTTTTTTTTTGAATAGCAACAAATGGCATTAAAACTAGCAAGACACTAGACCGAGTACAAAGTTTCACCATAAATCAAAGAAAAACAACAAGAAAAACAACCTAAACAAACATGGCTACTTAGCCACAGGAATGAGTCACGATCGCTGCAAGGCCAATCCAATGCATACATTGTTAAAACGTCAAGCCCCACGGATACACAAATGCAGTAACCCCTGATCTCTTGATTCAACATTAAGTGTAGCATTGAGATCATTAACCACTTTCCTCCTGCCTCTCCCCCAGCTGCGGAGCTGGGCAGTCCCCAAATCCAGTATTTCACCATCTCTACCCTTGCTAAAACATACAACATAGTGCCCCCCCCCCCCCCGTCACACGAAATGAAACACCACCCACACGAAAGGATACAAACTCACACACCCATGAATGTTACACACGAAACGAAATGCCTTTGTCGCCCTGATATGACTCACAAAATGGACCCCATATTTCCCAAGACACACACCAAAACTCACACCATTGGGTATCCCACATACCCAACACTCTTACACACGACCCGCATTGGGCGCCAAGCACTCCCAAGACTCACGCACACCAAGAAATTCTCCTCATGAACACCCACGACCCCATATGCTTTCTACTGTCAAATGTGGTTCAATTCAATCCAGGCAGCCCTTGCTACCTACCAAATTGCAGTCAACAGCTTTCCATCTTTTCTTTTGCTTTTTCACTTTTATTCACTCCTTTTCAGCTTCATTTTTTTTTCTATATTTTTTATATGTTTTTTTTTTATTTTTTTATTTTTATAAAAGCACTCACCCCCAGCCACCGGTATCCGTTCTTGGTATTTTCCGACCACATCCATCCTAAGTATAT
>JBCNJP010007476.1:0-32141 GCA_039602395.1 Deinandra increscens subsp. villosa
GGATAAGTCAAAGTTCCGGAGTAACACTAGGAAAAGTTCCGGAGGAACTACTCAGTGTGAAGGAAGTTCCGGACTAACTTCCTTCGGAACTCTGACTTAGAGAATTTAAGCCAAACTGAACATTCCCAACAGTCTCCCCCTAAGATGTTGCTACCAAAAACTGTTCTTCTGTTTGAATCTTGTAATGCTTCAGCTTGAGCTCTACCATACCTTGAAATTGGGAGTTCCCATTATAGCCATGATATCCATTTGATGCAACTTATCCCAGTCATCCATTATTTGGTCTGGTTTCTTCCTTACTTCACCATTGCTCATGAAGAAGTAGTGCATGTTTTCACTCTGATGAAATTCAATCCTTATCATACAGGGATGAGTGACTTCAGTAGTTGTGGGTGGAGGATCCAAAGGATCAGATTCTTCTTCAGATTCACTCCCTACTATCTTCTTCCTTTTGGCTAACCGATTTTTAACAGCCATGGACTTCTTTCTTCCAGAATAGGAGAGAGGAATGGGAGGTATGGATGAAGGTTGCTGGGATGAGGATTCAGGCTCAGGTTGTGTAGGCTTAGGAATTTTGGGAGGTGGAGAAGATGGTGGAGATGGAATTGGTTGGTTTGGAGTTTGAAATGTGGGAGCAGTGGGTTGTGATGTTGAGGTGAAGGGTTGTGATGATGAAGAGAGGTGAGGATCAGAGACAGTGTCAAACATTTGCTTGACAATGTTGATCTTAGGCTTTTTCTGTTGAGCAGCTGAGACAGGAGCTTTTCTTTTCTTCTCTTTGAGGTAACCGAGACCTTCAGGGTGAAGAGAGTCGAAAAGAGTATACATACCTGGTGGTCTTTTCTCACCAGTAGTTCTCTCGTTTTCAATTTGACTCTTCCTGATAGCATCAAGCTCAGTTCTCAGTCTTGGCAGTTTGCAAGAGTTAATTCTTTTAGGGTTCTCCATTAGAATTTCTTTGAGATACCATTTGTGAATCAGCAAGTCATCTTCCTCAGATAATTTCTGGTATCTGGTACCTTGCTTCTCTTGTGCCTTCTCCTCCTCATAACTACAATCAACATACCTCTTAACATTTAACTTCTTGGCTTCATCAGCTTGAATGGTGAGAATCATGTACATCCAATTCACCAAGTCATTTCCCTTCATTTCATTTACCCATGCATCAGTGAAACACTCCTTGCTTCTGAGCATAACACTGAATTGACCAAGGAAAATCTTGTTTTCTTCATTGCTTTTCATACGAGTTTTCCAAAGAAGAGGAGAATGATACGGATCATGAGCAGACTCGTATCCAAGCACCCACTCAGCCCGTTGGTCCACTATCTTTATTTTAACCTAATTTTATTTCTTGTTTGCAAGTTTATATTTTTCTATTTAAATGACGTTTGTATTTAATTATGAGAAGTTGAATTTGATTATTAATAAAGATCCTGGAGTTTTATCCAAGAACCCTAGTCTCCTGGTTTTAGGTTGACTGATTCGGTATCACAAACCCCTCTTCAGTCCATACCTCACAGAATCTGAATTCCTAGTACAATCCTCTCTTTCGATCCAGATATCAAATCCGACCACCTTTCTTAGCCCGCGACAAACCAGTTGACACTACGTCAAAATTCACCTTTGGCCACGGAAAAAAACCGTGACAAAAGGTGTTTGGTCACGTTTTTTTTTTCCATTCCAACCGACACCATAGGTGCCGTGACCATATGTACCATACGGCCACGTTACAATATCAGTGGCTGAAGCCACCTATAAGCGTGGCTAAAGGGTACCAATATTTGTTGTTGTAATCAAACAATTCTTCAGAAAAGCGTGGCCAAAGGGTCCCAACGGCCACATGTGTTTGGTTAACGTGGCCTTTGGTATTTTATGGTCACGTATATTCGTGTTTTAGCCACATACATTATAAAAATACGTGGCCAAAGGGTTGCTGAAATCATACATTTTGTCACAGTACGCGTGGCCAAAGGGTGGCAACGGCCACGTTAAAATATCGAAAGCGTGGCCTTTGGTATTATATGGTCACGTATATTTGTGTTTTAGCCACATATGTTATAAAAAAACGTGGCCAAATGGGTTGCTGAAATTATAATTTTTGTCCCAATACGCGTGGCCAAAGGGTGGCAACCGCCACGTTAAAATATGAATAGCGTGGCCTTTGGTATTATATGGTCACGTATATTTGTGTTTTAGCCACATATGATATGAAAAAACGTGACCAAATGGGTTGCTGAAATCATAAATTTTGTCCCAATAAGCGTGGCCAAAGGGTGGCAACGGCCACATTAATATATAAAAAGCGTGGCCTTTGGTATTATATGGTCACGTATATTTTTGTTTTAGCCACATATATTTGGAAAAAGAAAGTGGCCAAAGGGTAGTTGAAATCATACATTTTGTCTCAATACGGGTGGCCAAAGGGTGGCAACGGCCACGTTAAGATATAAAAAACGTGGCCTTTGGTATTATATGGTCACGTATATTTGTGTTTTAGCCACATATAATTGGAAAAAAAAAGTGGCCAAAGGGTAGTTGAAATCAGATAATTTGTCCCAATAAGCGTGGCCAAATGGTGGCAACGGCCACGTTAAAATATAAAAAGTGTGGCCTTTGGTATTATATATATGGTCACATATATTTTCTTAATTACAATTAATTATATATTAATTAATTAGTATAGAGAAACCTTAAAAATCATATATTATAATTAAAAATTAATGTACATACACTAATCATGACGCTGTTCAAAAAGATAACATACGACACTAATCAAAGTTTAATTTCTATAATAATTAATTATAATTTCTTGTCCGTGCTGATCAGCTGCTTCTGCTGGTGCCGTGTGATTTTTCTATTTATCAGATTTTGATTCATCAGCTGGTTTGGTGTTACGTACACTTTCGGCATATTTTTCCGATCATTATTTACCTGGAAACATGACAAATAAAACCGATCGATCAGATATATATAATATATATATAAAGTTAATTAATTAGCGGATACGATTAATTAATGTAGTAATTACCTGTGGTTGTTCCAGTACTTTTTGAACCGTAGAATGATCAACCGGCTGTGATCTATCTGACTTGTTATTAGAATGAAGGATCATTCGGTTCATCGGCCATTGGCAGTCCTCTATCTACCTTTCAGTCTCCGAAAGCGTCGTCTTGTCATCTAGTGGCTGAGATTAGTTCTTTTTAGTTCTCAAACCCAATTGGTTCTCAAATGAACCTCTCCCTATATATATATATATATATATATACATATATATATATATAGTGAAAAGTTCATTGTAGACACCTCCATAAGTTGAAATTGCCTGAGCGTGTGGATCTTCTACTTAGTCGATATGAAATCAATGTAAAACAAGTTGAAACACAAAGAGTAAATACAAACAAGCTTTGTATTAACCACAGAGACCACAGAGTACACTTAGAGAATGTATGACACGGAAGCTACTAAAACTATACAAGACAAACATATTTATAGGCTGGAAATACGACTGGCCGAACCTCAGGTTCGGCCAAGCCTCGGCGGCTCCGAACCTGGAGTTCGGCCATGGTTCGGCCAGACCTAAACTTGAACGTTCCGTCTTGTATTCGATACTTCACATGACGATCAGGAACCATGTATCAACAAACTCCCCCTCGGCATGTGCAGTATCATTCCTCTTCTCAAAACTTGTATCTTGTATCTTTAATCAAACTCTTCCTCGATCTAGACGATGAGTTCGATCTTGAATACTTGATATTGCAACGTGTGTAGCCTCTTTATCAACAAACTTCAGAAGACTTGAAGTTGTAATGTTCTCTTCCACTTAGAAACCTGCCACATAAATAATCTTGGCGCAAAACGTCTCTTCGAGACTTCAAGATATATTGATTTTAAAAATGATTTCGTATTACGTGTTGATCAATCGGAAACAAATCAGAAACAAAATCTTTTTGACTTTTAGAAACTTTATATCAAAACACACCTAAAATCTTTTTGGTATTTTCTGATAAGAAAAGTAAATTCCATACAGAATCAGACACTATTTTTGTCTTTTGTGAGAAAGATCACGACTTGGGATCATATTGGTCATAACATGCTGCACTACACTTCAATTTCGATTATTGTAGCACATAAGCCATGCCGATTGCAGATATACTTTGTCCAAATTTAAACTCTGGCACAATCATACTCATAACATCTGGATATGTTAAGGTATTTATTAGATATGCATTGACCAGTGTACCCCACACTATCAGACATACTCAGATATGCTTTGCTTATCACATTTTGTGATTTCTCTTGTGATTTTAATCACATAATGATTGTATTCATGATATAGTCAACTGTGTTCCATGCAAAAAGAAATAAGAACGTTAAATCGTCTACCTTAAGGTCGATCTTTCGATACGCAGATAAGGCCTCGGATTTAACAAAATAAGAAAATAAAAACAAGTTGAAGTTGTATAACTCAACAACAATCAGGTCGGTACTCCCGTACACGCAGAGAAAGTCCGATGAGTTATACGAAACACCAAAGAAAATAAAGCAGAACGTCAAACGAACAACGATCAGGTCGGTCTTTCGACACGCAGAGAAAGTCCGATCGTTTGACAAAATAAAGAAAATCAAACAAGTTTAAATCTTTGCAAAATGAACACATGTATACACAGTGACTTCTCATTTTATTTTTCACATATCTTTTCTTGATATATCATGAGATATGCATCAAGATGTTGTCCACTAGGTCAAGCATTAGCATTTAATGTGTTTATCACATCTGTATACTTTCTGATTTAATGCCGAGCCTACCTTACACATCGATCAAATGGTCTTATGGCTTTTTCACTTACTTTATCCATGAGTCAGACGATGTCAGCCAATGTACCATCATTTCCCAAACATGTCGGATACAATTTCTCATTTTTCAATGTTTTTGACTTTTTGCAATTTTAATGTTTTTGTCTTTTTCAAATTTCTCCCCCTAAACATGACAACTCTATTTATAGATTTTCATTATTACGTATTGAAAAACAAACACTATTTTTGTATTTTTGCAAAAACAAACTCCCCCTCAGAATGAGACGGAGTGAAAAACCAAGAAAAATTGATCAACCAACACGAATACTTTGCATTTTAGCTTTTGTGAAAACACAATTAATTTTGAAAATCAAATTAAGTAGAACAGATATTTCACAATCAGCAATTATCCAATCACTGAAAGGTCTTCCTGAAACACCTGTTGACACCAAATAAATCATTAGTCGCTCTGGGATCGACCCTATGTAACATCGTCGGGTCGCCCGGTGTCTTCCACAAAGTCATTGTTGGCCTTGGAAACAACTTTTGGTTTCCAAATTTGTAAAAGTTTCAATTTTTGATCAGAACCTGAATCAGAGTCAACCGACGTACTTGTTTTAGACCAAGACGATTTACGATTTGATTTTATCTTTGAGGACCATGGTTCATCAAAAATTTGACCTTTGGTATCCACATATTTAGCAGTGTTATGGATATATGCAGTCGTCGGACAATCAGCAGCGAGATGTCCAGGTTGACGACATGCATAACAAAGTCTTTCTCGAAAATTGTTTAAAAATGATTTTGATTTTGAAAAACCAGATGAATGCTCAGAATCAAAATTATCAAAGAAATCATCAGAGGAATCATACATAGGAGATGGACTCCTTGAAGATGACGATCTTCCAGAATAGTAAGTGAATTCCTTCTGAGATGGTGATTTCTGTGCATTCTTTACTTTAGGAGCCTTGGCGACTTTCACCGGTTTCTTTGGTTGAATCAATTCTTCCTTCACAACAAACCCCACACCTTTGTGTTTGGAGCCTGAAACCTTTGAAGTACTTGAAGAAGAACCCGAAGCTTCTCTCGCCTTAGCTTCACTTGTGAATTTGGCTTTAATGTCCTTTAACTTGTTCTTTTCAACCAAAACTTTGTCTTCTTCAGTTGCAGATGAAGAACTTGACACAACCTTAGCAAAAACTTTCTCATTCTCCAACAAAACAGACTTTGAAGCAAATTTTGGAGCTTCACCCAACGACTTTTCTTTCTTTTTGGATTTAGATTTGTTCTTTTTGGGTGGAATAGCAAATTTGGAATAATCATGCAATTCATCTTTGGGATCAATCGGAGCAGCAGTAACTTCAGTTAAATCCACTGGTTGAGGAACCAAGTGAACATCAATTTTCTGAGAACTATCTGAACTCTGATCCTGCTTATATAAGAAATTTAGCATTGTGGGTGATAAATTGCAATTCTTCACTTGCCGCTTTAACTCCAAAATCTCCAATTTTAAATTATTGATCTGTTGTTGAGCATCAAACACTTCTTTCTGTGACTTAATGAACTTTGCATTGAGATCATCATATTCATAAGTTTGTAACTTTCGGATCTCACATTCAGCAAATAACTCTTCAAGAACACTTTCTCTCTTTTTCTTGTAAATCTCAACATCCTTTGTTAAAACTTCATTTTTATCACGATAGAAAGTATTCTCATCTTGAAGCATAGAAATTTTGTTCTGAAGCTTTTCAACAGTAACAGCAGTTGTAGCAATAAGAGCAGTTGCTTCTTCATACTTTTTCTGTACTGGATAACTTTTCTCAAACAGATTTTCAAAATCTTGAGCTGCATCTAAAGCTTCAGCCTTTGCTTTCTCACATTCTTCAGCCAATACTGTTTTCTCTTTTAAAACATCTTCATGAACATGAACCAACTCATAATACTTCTTCTGAAAATCTTCTAATTCTTGCTTTAACACCACTATCTCTTCAGTTGAAATTTGATGACTTTGTTTAAAACTTGCAATCTCCTGAAGAAATTTCTTACATTTAAGACATTCAGTCTCTTCAACCTTTGAACTCTCAGACACTCTAGGCAATTCTTCTTGAACCAGAGATACACTTGAATAAGAATCAGAATCAGTTAAGATGCTATCATCATCAATATGACGAACAGTCAAAGCAATTGCAGGTTTAGAATTATTCCTTTTAGCTTCAGTATCTGCATTCCATGCAAACTCACTTGAATGTGAAAACGTATTGGTCCAATCATGAACAACATTAGCAGATTTAATCTCAACCTTCTCAGCTTTATTTGGGGAATGATAAACTAAATGTGCATGTTGACCAGTCTTCAACTTAGTATCTGCAGAACTTGGACATTCTCTAGCAAAGTGACCATAATTTGAACATTTGTAACATTTCACCTTCGACTTATCCAAACCAATCTTTCCTTCCTGATTCAGTCTCTTCTTTCCAGTTCTGTTGAAAAATTTCTTCGTTCGTCGAACCAGCATTGCATACTGCCAATTTAGATCCATTTCCTCCAAATGATCATAATCAATCTGATCATAATCTTCGTTAGCTAACTCAGCATTACTCACAGCACCCGTGATAACACCAAAATACGAAGATACCAATGCAGACATTAATGCATTATAATCATCAACAGTTTGAACAGATAATGCAGTTTGATTTGAAGAACTCGGAACAGAAACATTGCAACCAGCAGAAGAATAACTTGAAGATTCAGATTTACCTGCCAGAAATGCTGTCGGGGGTGCAGAATTAAGAATATTCGATTTCCCAGCATTCATTGTAGAATCATTTTCACCATGATACACTGCAGGATTCTGAATTTGTGTAGGAAGAGATTTGTTCACCATCAACTCCATATCTCTAGCCTGAATTCTTTGAACTAAATCATTGAAAGACAATCCTTGAAAATCCTTGTCATGAGTAATCATCATAACATAATCTCCCATTTTTCAGGTAAAGCTTCCAAAATCTTCTCTTTCATATCAGCTTCGTCTTTAGTAAGATTCACCAAGCGCATTTCACTCATCAGATGAGCAAATCTTGCAATCAGATTGGGAATCGTTTCATTCTGATAATGTTTAAAGCTGTCAAACTCTTTCTTCAAAACCTTTTGTCGACTTTTCTTGTACTGGTCATTGCCTTCACATCTTTTCTCTAAGGCATCCCATAAACTTTTCGATGTGTAATTACCAGCAAATTGATGAAGTAATTCTTTAGGCAAAGCCATCGTTAAAGTACCATATGCCTTTTTCTCAGCTTGATAAGCTTTCTTTTGTTCAGAAGACATTTTTCTTTGAAGTATAGGTTCACCAGTTTCATCTTTAGGGTAAACATATTGCTCAGTGAACGCTAACCACATATCAATGTCATTTGTATCGACATATGCTTCAAACCGTTTAACCCAACTATGATAATCTTCCAACTTTAGCAATTTGGGAACTTTCTGACTTGTTCCAATTTCATTATCATAGTTCATCATCGTTTGCATAGTTGCTTGAACTGAATTTTGAATAGCCGCGAATGCTTGAAAATCGGACATTTTCGAAACACAAGTTACTGTTCACTCCGAACCTCCTCCGAACCTCCACCGAATTATCGCCGAACTTCGTCCGAACTTGAAATACACCGAACGTCCTCCGAACCTGAACTTCGGACGACAAAAGAAAATTTGGTCCGAACGAGCACCGAACGTGGACCGAACTACCTCCGAACGATCTCCGAACCTGACGTTCGGAGCGGTTAGACCGAGCGTACTCCGAACTTGGAGTGCGGAGCAGTTACGCCGAACCTCGAGTTCGGCCGAACGCGAAATTTCGGAAAAACTTGGAAAAACTCACTGAAATTGACACCTCTCGAGCTGTAAACACTCAATCAACTGAAAATGAGCAAACACAGACAGATTTGTCGTGAATCATGATGTTTTGAACGAGAATTTTGAGAAATGAAAATGAAAAACTAGTTTTGAAAGTCAAAAACGTGAATTTGAACTTGATAACTCGAAAAACACTGATTTCTGACTAGTAGAGCAAACCAAATGCTCTGATACCACTTGAAATTGCCTGAGCGTGTGGATCTTCTACTTAGTCGATATGAAATCAATGTAAAACAAGTTGAAACACAAAGAGTAAATACAAACAAGCTTTGTATTAACCACAGAGACCACAGAGTACACTTAGAGAATGTATGACACGGAAGCTACTAAAACTATACAAGACAAACATATTTATAGGCTGGAAATACGACTGGCCGAACCTCAGGTTCGGCCAAGCCTCGGCGGCTCCGAACCTGGAGTTCGGCCATGGTTCGGCCAGACCTAAACTTGAACGTTCCGTCTTGTATTCGATACTTCACATGACGATCAGGAACCATGTATCAACATAAGTGTAGACAGATAGACACCTCTTTTCACCATTAGATCTTTTGATCTAATGGTTATGATTAATTTCTTTTTTCTTTTTTTTCATTTTTCTTATTGTTCAGAAAATTTCACATGTAAAAACACATGTGAAATAAAGTAATTTCACATGTAAAATAGGGTGTCTACCTGTCTACACTTATGGGGGTGTCTACAATGAACCTTACCCTATATATATATATATATATATATATATATATATATATATATATATATAACATATAAAACCAAACGTGCAAACGACGTTAAAAAAAACGAGTTTACAGACGAGATTATATATGTAATCCATAAAGCAATCCCACGAGTTTCAATAGAAAAAATATATATATATATACAAAAATGTTAAACTACGAGGGTACGAATAATTATTATGAATTGTGAAGAAAACTACAATTTAGATTAATTCGCATATCAATACCGTTTAGTTTGTTTTAAATCAAAACGACTACTTTTATATTTTTCTAATAAACATTTTATACAAGTTTTAACTCAATAAAGTCTAAAATCACAAAAAAAAAAAAAAAACACACAAACAGAAAATATGGAGGTCACTAGTTTCGAACCCATGACCTCCGAGTTCATAAGCATCAACCCTACCACTGTGCCAATTTCCTGATCGTGAATATTACGATCTGAAATTAAGTTATCCAGCAGGACGAGCCCACAACGGTTCACAACACAAAAACAAGAAAACAAAAGGGGTCACCCGGGTTTCAAACCCGCGACCCTTAAGAACTGAATGAAACGCCAAACCACTACACCAGCTTTGCGACTGGCTATTTACCCGGAAATAAAGTTTATAACTCAACCCACGTTGGGTCATCTTCTTCCCAACCTCATCCAACTCACCGGAACCCTAATCCGGTCACCGGAATGTTGCGAAAACAGAACAACGACAATAGAACGAAACGAAAAACCCAAACAAATACATATCTCAAGTCGAAGATGAAAATTGACGAGTTTTTGATGACGAGAATCGATCCCGAACCAAACGCGAAAAACACGATCACGTTTCGATTGAACTTCTGTCTTCCCCGGTTCTTCGTTGGTGTTCGCTGATCACTAGAAAGTGAAGACTGTGGTGGAATGGTAGTGTAGCAACGACGGAACAATGGTGGTTTCGGTGGTTCTTTGTGTCGCCGAAAAACGAAAAGAGAGGGGGTTGAGAGAACACGAGAGAGGGATCAGATTCGTAACCGAGAGTAATGATCGAGAATTGAAGCGGGGCGGTTACCGGTCGTGGAACCGTCGAACGCTCCTGAGCTTCATAACTAAGTTTGAAAGGATGACAATTCCAGTCCCTCATAACTTTACACAATAAAACTTTGAGTTTCAGAATTGGCAACGCCAGTCCCTCCATGTTTGGTTAGTTAAAAAGGAGTTTTGGTATTAACAAACAAGCCTCTCAAAGTTTAAGAGACAATAATGAATCCCGACGGGGTTAACAAAGAATACTTTAACGATGGATATATGCGTGAATGTCAAAATATATTTAAATATATATATATAAATCTTGATTTGCTCACATAAAATCATAGATATAAACTCCATAAATATATTTTGAGTTCACATAAAATGATGAACCCGAAATCATGACAATACACACATATATATATATATATACTCACAAAATCATAAAACCCTATTATAGTTACGTCACACGTTGTTGCATAAAATCATAGAATATAATGTACGTATATATATATATATATATATGGGTAAGGATCCTGCGAAAACAAGTTTTATTGCGAAAACACGAAAACAACTTGTTTTTTTTTAAAGGAGGGACTGGAATTGTAATTTAGACATTTACAATGTTAAAAAACATGGAGGGGTATAAATGTCAAAAGGACAATTGTTTGTTTTCTAAACAAAAAGCAGATTCACGAACACAAAACCCCCCAGATGAGAAACCCTAACTCTCATCAATCATCCTACGCGAGATATCGAAGCCAAATTGCATCCAATCGAAAAAAAGTTCGAAGCCAACCGAAGGAGATAACTATGGAATGAGCATTTCAGCTTCTATCTGATTCCCCACAACCACGAGCACCTTCTGTCGCCATTACCCACTTTGCTTCCAAACAGATCGATCGATGGTTGAATTTTCCATACAAGGTACCAATCAACATACGCATACTATATATATATATATATATATATATATGTGTGTGTGTGTGTGTGTGTGTGTGTGTGTGTGTGTGTGTGTGTGTGTGTCATCCGACCATACAAACATACTCAAAACATCCTCCACGTTTTTCCTTTAATTACCCACCGTTTATTAACTAGAAACGCTTAGCTTACATATGAGTCTTTTGTACATGTGGTTGCCCTAAAATCGAATGTTTCTGTTCAACTTATGCAATAATCATATTAGATGATACATATAATGGTATTGTGAATGTTTAGTGGTACAAAAATTGGTAATGTTATGATTAATTGACATTTGCAATGATATTGAATTATGAAACAAAACTGTACTACACATGCACAATAATCACATTAGATGTTGCAGATGATGGTATTGTGAATGTTATTGCACATGTGCATTAAATTTTAATTATGAATACAAATGCTTTACTGGTACAAAAATTGATGATGGTATGATTATTGCACATGTGCAATAATCATTACATTACAAAGCAGTAATCTTAAAAAAGTGATTAAAACTACATTAGTGACAAAAAATAATGGAATTGTTAAGATTACTGCACTTGTGCAATAATCTTCAACTACAAATAATGTGGTTGTCAATTTAGGTGCACATGCGCAGTAACCTTAAAATGTGATTAAAAATACAGTAAATACACAAATAGTGTAACTGTTAGGATTATTGCACATGTGCAATAATCTTAAAATATTATTACACATATGAGATGATCATAAATTACAAAAAACAGTGTTGTAAATATAGGTGCACATGTGCAGTAATATTAAAATGTGATTAAAACTGCAACACTGATACTAATATTGGGACTGTTAGGCATTACTGCACATGTGCAATAATATTAAATTGTCATGGATTCGTGCTTGTTTCAAGATCAAATGGACGAACTAAAGGGTTTGGTTGCAGGTTCATTGACGACAACACAAAAGCAAGCCACACATATGAAGAAACTAAGGATGAGGACGCCACAAATATCATGCTATCGAAAGAAATCATATACTTGTCAAATGAGTTGACTAATATAGAAGCCACAAACAGGATGATAAAACAAGCAATTGGGAAGAAGCAAAAAGGACACAACGCACGAAAGTGTTATCAGTTTTTATTTTTGTTTTGTTATGATCATGGTAAGATTGTAAGAGGGTTCATATGGATATATGTTGGTTTACGGTTCTATATTTATTAATGTTTACAACTTGTTTATCCAGAATGGTTGTTACATATTTTCAGGACCGTACGAATTATATGGCAACTATAAGTTTAATGCACATGTGTATTAAAGTTGTAATGTACAACATGCATATGAATAAGCATATATATGAACATCACATTTATGCACATGTTAATTACAGCTGACAATCAGATAATACATATGAATTTCCACTAAAATGTGAATTTCATATTAGTGCACATGTGCACTACATATGAAAAACTGAAATGCAAGAAGCTTCAATGAACTCTCTATGGATTTAAATGGAATTACAACTTGTTGGACAAGGACAAAGGTAGTGGATATTCCACACAAGTTGTTGGAACAAATTATGAAAGATTAATACACATGTGCAATAAAATCAAATGTGCAAACTTTTTAGCGATTTTAACACATTTAGGCACAATACAGCATTAAATGTACAAATTGTTTAGTGACTTTAATAGATCTAGGCATAATACATTCAATAAACAGCTTAAAAGGATTTAAAACATCGTAATAGTACACATGTGCAAGAAAATCAAAAGTATAAATTGTTTTATGTAATCTTCATCAAACAGCACATCGAGAAAACTCTAAAGCATCCGGAATTCAATTTTCATGTATAGCACACATATCACTCAACCAAGCTTGCTCGGTCAAACCATAATCATCCATAACCGCTTCCTATTTTTTCTTCATAAATTGGTGTGTCAATTACTAAATTCCAAAAACAGCATGTGTATAGACGTATGAAGGCGTGTATTTTTTAATGTCACCTGCAATACGATGATAAACATATAAACTATTAAATAGTGCACATGTGCATCAGTATATTACTTATGGTAACATGTAACAATAGATGGCTACATGGCAGTTAAAAATAGAATAAATTATGCAACAATTATAATGTTTGTAAAAAAACGTACACAATATAACATTAATGCACATGTGCAATATTATTATAATCCAGGAGATGATACCATTATTTTAGATTATTACACATGTGCAATATTATTATAATCCATGACATAATACCATTATTTGAGATTGTTGCGCATGTGCAATATTATTATAACCCATGACAATATTACATACACGACATAATACCATTATTTGAGATTATTACACATGTGCAACATTATTATAATACATGACATGATTATACTGCACATGTGCAATCCCATGACATGGTACCTTTATTTGAGATTATTGCACATGTGCAATATTATTGCACATGTGTAGTACATATGAAATTCAACGTGTTAACGAAGTTAAACACATGTATGCATATTACACATATAGAACACTTATATAAAATAGTTTAAAAGTTTGAAAAACACACTGCGAACATTATTGCACATGTGTAGCAAACCTACTAACATTATTGCACATGTGCAGCATCACCGTTGTTATGTGTAGAACTGTCGTTTGTATACGTCTTTTGTTAGTTAAACACCTAATACAACAAAAAAAAAACATCAAAATTGGTACAAAAACAAAAAAAAGGTACTCAATTTTCTCATAGGCATTTCATCAAACACCTTGCGTGCACTATTAAGAGTCTTAAAAAAACTCAATTATAGTCAAATTGAGCAACTAGGAGTCTTCAAAAACACTCGGATTGTTGTTTACAGAGTTGGATGATGGAGATGAAAATGGAACAATCTCAAATTGATTGACGAAAAAAGAGTTTGTAAAACTAAAAAGTTCGACTTTTTCTAGAAAGCCATGGAGAAGAGAGAAGAGAAAAGGGGTTCAGAAACAAAATTTGTACCTTGGCCGGATATTGCAGCTGTAGATGGGGAAGATAGCGATGAAGATGATGATCAATTGGGTTTGCCAGGTCGCCAGGGATGTGCGATTCCTTGTTACTGGTCGTCCTCCAAGAGAAGTACCCCAAAACGTGGTCTCCATTGTTTTTTGATACACTAGGTTAAGTATCTGAGGCTGGAAAAAAATTATGTACTCTGACAATTATACCCCTCATTTAATTGTGTTTTCTTGTTTTCGCAATAGCATCTTGTTTTTACATGATCCTTCCCCTATATATATATATATATATATATACATACATATCACCTAAAATCATAAGTTCAATTGCCACATTAAATGACAAAACGATCACATGAGATCGTAACGTTTCACTTACATATATCATAGGATATCAAACGTCTAGACTCATGGATATGCTCGTATAGTGATGGTTACACAAACCCTAGATGCTACAATCAACATGAGTCAATCAAATAAATATTCACATAACATTTATAATAAGTTAAAGTAAATGTTGTCATGACGTTTATAATAGGTTAGGTTTAGGTTAAATCAGGAAAATGCCTGAAAAGTCGGGTTGTCACATACATGACATGTAACGTTAACTATTCTAGTTAGCTAAGATAACATAAATTATTAATGGAGTTCACATGGAAATTACCAATTGTCACATATCGTAATAAAGAAATGGAGGCAAAAGACATCCTCGGTCATACAGAACTTTCCTATAAAGTTTCTGAAGACAGATTGGGTCTTCCTCCCATTCACCAAACCGACTTCCGTATTGACCTCATACCTAGCGTTACTTCCGTTGCAAGTCACCTTATCGTCTCACCATCTCAGGAACCCACAAACTATCAATACATACCTGAACCCAGACAATCTCATATTCTAATTCTCACAGATCACTTGTTTCTACAAAGATGATTTGTATATTAGTTTTTAAATCCTCACTATTTAGACAATGCTCCTAAATCTACTCATCCCCTTATGGTATATTTATTTTATCCGCGAATATATCAAGAATTATTCACAAATCTATGGTTGTGAATAAATCACGATTTTCTCTTAGTTCAATAAACGTTCCTACGATTTTCACAAAACTTCCTTCTCAACTTCTATCCAGATAAATTCGTGATCACCTTTATAAACGATATTTGAGATTGCTCTAAACGTATTCTCGAATCTGGAAAGACTTTTCTAATAAATTCATGAATTTGACACTTGGTGATTCAATAATCAAATCATGAATTTGATTTACATTGTTTCCCTTCATACAATCACTCTCATTTCATAAACTCAACTATTGTTAAGAAAATAATTGATGCATGAATGAAATTCCATTACCTATGCAAAACTCAATTCCTATAAATTATCTCATAAATACGACTCTAGTTAATTCAATTGTCGATTGATGAAATAAATCTTATTACTCAATTTTGTTTCTGTAAATCATGTTATTAGTTCCTATACTTGAAGCATGTTTGATCCATGTTAAGTCATGGTATTCAAATTTATATTGCTCGATCTATATGTCTGATACATGGTATTCGAAATCAGTTGGTGTTGGTTTTTTTAGGTTTGAAATCAATAAACCCAAGATACTTGGTTTTTGATTACTCAAACGCTATAATCCTTTATCACCTTCGTAATTTCATAACTATACGTATTAATCATTCATTGTTTTTGTTTTACTCCAATCATCATTATTCTTGTAAAGCTAAGAATTATTCATATTGTAGCCGTCAATTCTGTGTGATGCTAGCTACACCATACAGTTGTTTTGGTCATAGACGAAAGGTCATGAGTTTTGACAAGGATTGTTCCTGATTTTCAAAGACTTTGTGCCACGTGACAGAAGGACTAGGTGTGAGTCGCAACACATCTAGCATCCCCTGAAACGTACACATCCTCTTATTAAGGAAAATCCGAAACCTTATATAAAGACTATTTCACTGGTTTTCATGTTATCATTTTCTATATTCAAAAGGATACATGTTGCATAATTCCCCAAAAAATTCATTCCGTCTCTTCCTATTAGAAAATTTCATAAAGTAGGGGAGACAGTGATTACTGTTTCTGATATAGATCGGAAAATCTTATAAATTCAAGTCAAAATCCAGTGTTGGGCTATACTTTAGAGGCATGAACATTAGTTATGGGCTTGTTAGTTATTAGGCTTTTGGGCTTAGTTAGTTTATAGTTAGGCCATGTGGGCCAATTACTTGTGTTTATGATTGGGCTTTATGTGTTTATGATTGGCCCTAGGGTTTTTGTATGGGTAGTATATAAACCCTCATGTTTATGATTATGGTAAGCTTTTGGAGATTACATTTACGATTTCTCTTTCATTTGAGTTTACGATCAGTCACCATTTGCTTCAAGTTTGTAGTGTTTTGCATTCAAGATTCGATCTTTCTCATCGATTGAGTCTCTTTCTTCTACATTCTTCATGAATCAATCACATACGAGGATTCCGCACTCGTTTGTGATTAAGATATCGTGATTGGTTGATATTCGGACCTACAATTGGTATCAGAGCCAAGAATCTGTGATTCGAGACTCTCACGATATTGATTCAAGCTATTGTCTGGAAAAATCTAGTGTTTTTGAAGATTTAAAGGTTGTTTTGGTGTTTACGAGTTCTGTTGCTGCTGTTCATCGTGTTTCCGATCGGTTTCTGGGTTTATTTGAGTGTTTACGACTGTTTCTTTTGAAGATCTGCATCGGAATCAGGTTTACGAGTTCAAGATCGCATTTTTATCGTGTTTACGATCCGGTGAATCGTGTTTACCACTGTACTTGGTCGTAATCGTTGTGTTTACGATTTTTCTTTACCGGAATCTCAAATCGTAATCGGTGTTTACGACTCCTTCGAATCGCAATCGAGTTTACGATTCATTTTAATCGAAATCGTGTGTTTACGACCCTTGCTTGTCGTAATCGTTAATCGTAATCGGTGTTTACGAATTTTCTTGCCGGAATCAGACTTTACGATTTGCCTCCATCGTAATCAGGTGTTTACGATTCTACTTGGATCGTAATCGTGTGTTCTCGATCGTAATCAGGTGTTCTCGATCGCAATCGCACATTTTGGACATTTGGACTTTAGTTTTAAGTTTCCCTAAGCTTACGTAATGGATTTCGAACCGAGTATGTATCAGAAGTTGGATTTTGAGATTGGATCCATCACTCGTCCACCTAGACTCACATCGGCGGATAATTTTCTAGAGTGGAAATATAGGTTTGAAAACCACTTGAAGAGTGTTGATTTAAGATTATGGAGAGCGGTAATTCATGGGCCACACACACCTACACATCCAGAAGGAACCAATGCAGGTAAAGCTAAAACGGAAGACGAATATGACGATGATGATTGGGAAAGATGCAACAAAGCAGAGAGGGCATTTGCTATTATGACTATGGCACTTACACCAGATATTGCACAAGGATTTAAGCACTGCAAGACTGCCAAGCAACTCTGGACCACCCCAACCGGGAATCATCCAAATGATGGCGTATCAGAAGGAACTGACTCAACAGTCCTGACTCTGACACCAGAGCTAGTCAGTCAAAATTTCCTACACCTCAGACAGGTAATGAACGAATATGTTGCAGCAGAGCGGCTGAAAAGGGTATGCCTACAGCTGACATATGACGACGAAGCTCCACAAATCCACACAACCATCCCAACCTTAAGTGGTGCAATCAACGCCACTGGGCCGACAACTATTAGAGCAGATACCTATGTTATGATGTGTCTCGTGTATTGTATCTAAGTGAGCGTGTTAGTGTGTGAGTCTTAGGGGGCAGCGTACCAAGTTGGTCCGCCGTACCAATGGTACGCCCGTACCAATGGTACGTTGGATGGTACGGTGGCCAGAATGTGTTACCTATAAATAGGTTATGTTAGAATGTGCTAAACACACTTCTGTCATTTGAGTCACATCTGTGTGTGTGTTTTAGAGAGAGAAACCAGAGAGGCTTCTTTGTAATCTTCAAGTGATTCAATAAAATTTCTCTTATTTACATTCTCATTCACTACATTGATTGATACACATCTTATTGAATCACTTGAAGATTACAAAGAAGTCTCTCTGGTTTCTCGCTCTAGAACACACACACATAAATGACTCAAATGACAGAAGTGTATTTAGCTCATTCTAACATAACATATTTATAGGTAACACAATCTGGCCAGCGTACCATCCAATGTACCATTGGTACGGGCGTACTATTGGTACGGCGGACCAGCTTGGTACGCTGCCCCCTAAGACTCACACACTAACACGCTCACTTAGATACAATACACGAGACACATCATAGCATAGGTATATGCTCTAATAATAGCAGTAATCACAGATAGCACTGGAGTTTCAGTCGTGGCAAATACACCCGGAAGTACCACATCCGGCACCACCACAACCACAACCGGGTCGGACAACACAAGTACCAGCACAATCAACAGTTGTCACCTCTTTCGTCGTAACAAGTCTCAACGACCTTCCTCACCTGTATGGATACCAACCATACCAGTCGGTCTTCCAAGGACAACAATTTTTCCCACATTCAGCCTACTACCCATACAGGCACAGCCCATAGGCATTCCAGATGCCACATATCTCACCATTCTCACTGATAAATCACAACCACACCCGACCGTCCATCGTTGGGCCACACTCTCAGTCGGGCACAGCAACAGTAACAACTCAGCGACCATCACCCTCGGAATAAGTGATGATGTCATAGACAACCTATCGCTGCCGTACATACCAGAGAAGAAAGCAAGTTCACGGATAGGATCGAAAACTTTGAATGCCCACCAAAGACCAAACTCCCAACAACAGTGAAGACGTATGATGGCAGCACCAACCCAGAGGACCACCTGCATTCCTTAACATAAGTAGCCAGAATCAAACAATGGCCTCTACCCGTCTGGTGTAAAATGTCCGTACAAACGCTGACGGGGCCCGCTCGATTATGGTTCAAATCCTTGCTAAATCGGTCTGTCGACAACTACGTGTGGTTGAGAAAGTTGTTCGCACAACATTTCGGACAACAGAATAGGTGCACCAAAACCCGATCGAACTTCATAACATCAGGCAAGGCAACCAAGAGTCCCTCCGAACATTCCTGGAAAGGTACAAAACAGAATTCCTAACGACCGGCCAACAGATGAAAGGCAAAGGATATCCGGATTCATCCACGGGATCCGGACCAGGCACCTAATCAAGGAAATGAGTGCCTGTGTGCCTCAAACGATACAGGAAGCTTTTGACAGAACCAAGGCATTCATTCGAGGAGAAGAAGCAACACAACTACGTGACAAAAAGGCCCAAGGAAAAAATCACGACCGACAATCCAATCAAAGGGACGGCCGACGTCTATGGCAGTCGGGAATAGACGATAGAAGGCAGTCAGGCTTTACACCATATGATCGCCCCGGGTCATCAGGTCACCGAAACGATCGCAAGTATGACTACCGACACCTGTCAAAGACACCAAAAGAAATCCTACAAACAGAAGATGCAAGCAGACAGTTTAACAAGCCCGGACCCATAAGACCGGATGTAATAAACAGAAACACGAACAAGTACTGCGCTTTCCACCTGGATCAAGGGCATGACAGATGAATGTCATCAACTGAAAACGGATAAACTAGCTGTTATGTAATTATTTAAATATTTTGTTTGAGTATTTATTTAATTATCTAATCATTAATTTTAATCATTTATTTAACTATTTTTAATTATGATTATTTAATTTATATTATTATATAACTAAAAATGTTTAATATAATATATTAAAATATGAAAAGATGGTGACGTCGAAATAATAAGGTGTTTGTGAGAATGACTGCGTTAGGGTAAAAAAAAAGCATATGTAGGAAGAAATGCAGAAAAGCTGATGTGACTGACATGTTGGATGAGCTGTTTGTGGGAAGGGCGACCCTCAACGTTGCCAGATGGTCTGACAAAACTTCCATCGATCAGATCCTTCACTCGATATGTCCCTACCCAAATAATAAATGTTCAAATCTCATAGGAAACAAAATCTATATATTTAAGAGCATAACTACTAAATATGTGAGTTAGCGGTTCTAAAAATAAATTAAAGTAAAAAAACAAGTGACAACTAATATGTAATTTGTATCGTTCCAATTTTATCGAATGTCCCCGAAGGTAATATGTAATTTGTAGAAAAATTATAACAATACTTTCTGTGAGAGTATTCAAAGCCCAATCCTTATATTTGTGTGAGTGAAGTCCTTAAAATTTGTGGTTTGATTATGAGTGGAGTAGAGAGAAAAAAAATTATTTTTCATTCATATATTTGATAAAAATTATTTATTTCCTATATTTTTAAAAAAAAAATTAAGTGGTTGTAAGTGAAAGAGAGAGAAAAGATAATGACAAAATGTATAAAAAAATATTATTTAATTAAAAAGGGAAGAAAAAATGTATTGTTATTTTAGTTAAATTATAGGAATGACCGGATGGGCATAAGAACGACTGTGAATGCTCTGATATATCACTTATTATATATTATTTATAAAATATAACAAATAAAGGTTGATTTATTGTCGGTTTCAGTTATTAGTATAGTAAGCATGTAACATAGAAACAATACAACAACAACAACCGTATCTAGGAAAGTACCACAAATAGCACATTGGTACTATTAGTAGGGTCTGGGGAGGGTGGGATGTAAGCAAACCATACCCCTACCTTTCGAGTAGAGAGGTTGTTTCTAGAGAGACCCCTGGCTCCGAAGTAACATAGAAACAATATTATGATTAAACTGATATAAAAAATGTTAAATCATCAATATAATTAGTCCTTTAAATAGTTTCGTTGTATCAGTTACAAGATCCAATAAGAACAAAAACTCCACCGGCCAGTGCGAAAATACCACTAGTCGGCCAAGTGATCCAAAATATTCCTTTCACGGCCGGTCAATTTTTGAAAAGAGCCTAAGCAAATGTTTCTATTTGAGGTGCTTCGTCTTCTATCCTTATCTGTTTCTGTTAAATTGTGTCTTGTTTTCTATGGTCAAGAAAAAGAGTTTAAGTCTCGTAGTAAAGTAGTGAACCGGAAAGTAGATTAGATAAGTGTATAAATTATTATTATAAAAGTTTGTTTTTACAGTCAATATCATATATTATTATTTTTTTAGACGCTAAATAATATTCTACCTCTACTCATAACTTACACAAATTTCTAATCTACCCATGCTAGGATGTGCGCCCCAGTCTTTTCTTAAGAAACAAAGCCTCTACCACCTAGTATTAGTTATATTATGAATTTGTCAATTGTATAGAGTATGTGTATCTTGTATTGTATATATAGAGACAAGTTGGTCGACCCGCGCTTCGCGGCGGAGTCGGACCGTTTTACAAACTCGGTCATTGATAGTAGCGTTTAACAAACTCGGTTAGCCAATTTGAGAATAGTTGGGTTTGTTTTGTGTAATTTCATAATCCAATTAAGGGTAAATATTTCAGAAAAGATACCTTATCTTGCGAAGAACACCAAGAACATCTAACATCTCTCTCTTCTTCTTTGCCCTCTTGTGTGTACCCAATTTTCTCTTGGCCACCTTCTGCGCTCACTTATTCTTTCCAACTTTCAGCAACTCAGTAATTCTCCTCTCATATGGTGCAAATCCAGCTACCTCCCAGATCAAATCTCTAAGAAAATGGATTGTTAATAAAACATTTGACTACTGGGAAAAAAACACTTTAAAACTAACTAAAAGACTTGAAAAATATAAATTTGATAACTTACCCCTTTCTTGTCAGATGGGGAAGGAGCCAACTCCTTCTTAGCTAGCAAACTCAACCATCATGCCCTGTTTTTTTTTAACAACAGAAACATCAATAGCCATGTTTAATATAAACAATCAGATTTCTGAAATGACAAAAAAAAATTACATATTAATTGAAAACCTAGCCAAATCAAGCATGTTGCATACGGACATTGAAGTTGAAATTTAATGCTTTTTGACAATAGCCCATGTTGCACAAGAACACTTGTTCATCATATGCATCCTTTAGCATGAAACCTGTCAACAGAGGATGTATAAGAAGCAATAGACAAAGCAAAAAATAAGAGTGAAAACACACTCATAGCTCCTTTATATCAGCTTATATAATGGCTGTTAAAGAATAACAAAAAATAACAGCTTCTTTATAGGTCTCCTTTCCAAAGTTTTTGTATGAAAAACACATCATAGCTCCTTTATCAGCTTATAAAACTATAGTTTTATAACTTTCCAAGGTTTTGTTATAACAGTTCAAGTTCTCAAAATTTAGTTAGATTTCACCATTTTAAGTTTAAGAAAGAAGTGTTGCAAATTTAAATAATCAAATTTGTAGGAAAGTTTCTATTGTTACTACGCTCTCTGACCAAAGAAATAACAATATTTTTTAAGTTAAGGTGTTTACTAATCATATCAAAAGATCCATGATAGTTGCTTCCATTTAGGAGCAAAAAGGACACATGCGGTTGCAAAAACGTGTCCAAGAGTCTAACAACAAAAAACATAAGCAAAAAATGTGTCCAAGAGTCTTGCAACGAAAACATGGCCAACAGTCTCTCCAACATACAACCACATAAACTAAAAGCGACCATAAATTTTGAAACACAAACCTACTAATGCATCGCTAAATCCTAAACAAAATATATATGTATTCTACGTCGCTTAATTCCAAACAAAATATTCAACATTGCTTAACCATGTAGAATGCATGCATGTAATTTAAGAGCAACACCTAATCATGTGTACAAAACCCTAACCTTACCTTGGCTTAATAAGGAAAACATACACAAAGGAAAACATACACAACAATGTAGAGCTGTCTGATCTCACATTCAAATGTCCCCTTTCATGGAAGACCCATTTGCTAAGCTCAGCAACATGTCTCATTTGCAGAGATCTTGATTTACCTCTACTTTTTTTTGGTGACTAACATCAATGTTAATGGAGTTGTTTGTCGGCTATAGAGAATATCAATAATCAGTTCTTAATGAAGGATATATATATATAGAAAGCTCTAATCCTAAATGATTCGAATTCCATAATCAGATCATCATGTATGTTTTGTTGAAGAAAACGAATTTTATATCATGTGGATATAAGCAACTTGGCTCACCTCTAAAACTCCCCATGGCACAATAATCAACCTTCTATATATATATATATATATTGATGTTATTGATGTTAATACCTTTTAATCATTGTTTTAATTACTGATGGCACCTACTTTCCCACATCTGAGCATTTTTTCACTTAAAATTGAAAAACTAAAACGAACCTGACCATAGAAGGTGTGGATCTGATGGCAAAAGCTTGAAGAAGAATATAGAAGGTCTGGATCCGATGGCAAAATCTTAAAGAAGAATGCAACAATGAATAAGATATCAACCACACTAAAACATACCAAATACCAATCTTGAAATCTCTGAAATCAACAAAAAATGGAGTATAAGGATCAATTTAACTCAATCGAAAAATCAAAGCAGAATAAAAAAAGACATTCAATAGATATAACCGAGACAAACGACAAACGCACCCGGTAGAAATCGACGAACAGGCGGCGATGGTTATCTTCACCATCGCTTCGAAAGCCAGCAGGAGATGGAAGTGTGACAACGTTAGGGCATTTCTTAAAAGCAATTCCTTTTCTTTTTCATTGCAGAAGAAGATGGAGATGAAACAAAATTGAATTCCTTCATCTAAACCCCCTTTAGATCTTCCTTTTTCGAAACCCCTTAGCCGCAGAAGAACTTAAAGAGAGAGAAACGGCATGGGAGTGAGAGGTAGATAAGGCTTCTATGAGGGATGAGAGAGAGAGAGAGGTAAACGATCGGAGAGTTATGAGCCACACAACTCACGCAAACCATGTTTGTACTCCCAAAAGTGTATTACCTTGTAACATATGCAATAGAAATTGTACTCTATGTTTTAGAGATTGTACAATTGGTTGCATTTTGTATATAGGGTTAATGTATTATTTCATTAATGAATAAGATCATTGTATTGTCACATACACGGTATCAGAGCCAAAGTAGGCCAAACCGCTAATGTTTTTCTGGAAGCCGTCGACTCCTCTTTGCCCACCAGCCACAACCTATGAAGGTTATAAATTACCCATGACTTGTTTGTTTTAGGAAAAATCACCATTCATACAATCTTTTATAAGAATAAACATTGAATCCTAACCATTATAAAATTGATGGGGCTAAGCTGGCAAAAAGAAAGGCACATCGAGGGTTAAAGCAACCAATTGGAAAAATTCAATGCCGCTTAAAACTATGATTGGTTGGTTTATGAACCTGTGTGTTTTTCCTCTTTTTCTGTGATAGGTTGGCTAAGGTTCTTGTTAATTCTTTTCAGATATGTTTAAATTTTAGTAGTGGTGCTAGTAAGACTTATGATATGGTACTAACATTGAATGTGTTTGATGAAGAGGAATAAGCATGTAAGGGTGGAGGGGGTGGAGCTCAGCTTCACACTCGACTATTACGGATTCAACGACTATTTTGTCGCTAGTCTTATGACTTCACCTTAGGCTTCATTTCACGACTACTTGAAGTCATTCAGTCGTTGCAAAAGTGAACAGCCATGCCATGGATTCTATTGATTAATGAGTGCACATAAAAAAATATTTTAAACTACATTTTTTATTTTAATTCATTTTTTATTAATTATTTTTATTTAAAACTGTTAATTTATTAATTTATTTCAACCGGACCACAACATTGAAACATTTATAGATCCAAATAACTGTATTTCCAAACAATTCTTGCGAATCATCCTTCAACACAAACATGATATAACATAAAAATATATGGTTAGTCTTGTGACTTTTAGGTCTTTTAGTTTTTGTTCTTTTTAATTGATGTATTGTTATTATGATTCTAGTTATGTTCAATTGTTATTGTATTGTTTACTTAATTGGTATTTTAATGTATCTTCTATTGTTTATATTAAATTAAAATAGGAAAAAAATCTTTCACCTCTCACCTTAGGCTTCCCTTAAGTTTTGTTTTAAGGTTATGTGTAAACTAGAAATGGTGTAACTGTTTTTTTATTGGATTAGGCTTCAAGGGTGAAACTTTCATCTCCTCCACCCTTAATACCATTAAGGGTACTAATCATTTTCAACTCAAAATTGATGCAAAGTTACATATCTCATCATGTTTTACCATAAATATTGTTTAATTGATGACTGGTTTCTGAATGAACTCCTGTGATCCTGCATAGTCTTGTGGTACAGGAAGATGAAGTTCCGAGCAAACGAACCGTATTATCTCCCCCGTCAAAGCCCCAAAAGACAACTTGTTTAGGGTCACACTAATGGCAAACCTGTTGTTTATGTCACAATATCCTGTAGATCCACCTATTCCCGAGTGACCAAACCCGATTATAGACCCATTGGTTGTTTGAACCCTTTTAAACCCGAGCCCGAATTTCCCATTTGGGATGATGAAATCCTTATAATCTCCACTTCCCAAAAAGGCGTCGTGAGTTTTTGATTTAGGGTGTGTGAAGATTTTAGTGTCAACTTCATCACTTGTATCATCGGTTTCTGGTATTCTGATGTAAAGATCAGATTTTTGGCTTGTGGAGCCATTTGTATCTTTCTTGCTTCCATCTTTCCTATTGATGGGCATTTTCTTCGAAAGGAACTCGGGGTGGTGAGTGTGGCTTCCAAGTGGTGGAAGGGAAGATGAGGTATGGCGAGGTGGGACAACACCACCATCCACAAGGGTGGCATAGTAGCGTGCTAATGCACGAGCTGAGAAGTGTCCGTTGGCGGCAGGTAGTATTGCACGACGCACATTGAGTGTATTTGATAATGGAATGATGCCGGCAACCATTTCAAACGTAAATGAGGAAGGCAGGGTGGTGGAGATAGAGCTGGTGGAGATAGGGCTGCTCCTGTTGGTGTCGGGTTTTGTTGCTAACCTACCAAGATCACTTGTATCGAGTGTAAGAGTTGCTAGTCGAGATTCCACACCTGTAATGGGTTTAAAAAACAATTTGTCATTATAAACTTGTTGATCGATTTTTTGCTTATCCGGTGAGCTGTGAAAGTTTTTGTGAATCATACCAGGAGGAATCCCTATATAAAACTCGCCTTCAACATTGAGCGGGCGAACAAAAGCCTCCTCCATAATATCCTGAAACTTCTTCCCGGATGCATGCTACATGTTCAAGATCAGATCATATACATTATTCAAAATAAGGAAAAAGCTTCAAGCAGTTCATGGGTCTTTTAAAGATACAAAAATATAAGGGATATAATGGCACCTCAATGATTCCACCGCATAGCCAACCATATGATAAATAATGATATAACTGTTCACGACCAGGTTCGGTCTCGGGTGCGACCACAGCAATGCGTTTTAGACACTCGTCCCAATCACAAATTAACATAGGATCTTCTTCAGCAATGCCGGCTAGAGCATTGTGCAGACCAGCTGTATGATTAAGTATATGGTTAACTTTTATTTGATCTTTTCCGTTTATACCAAACTCCGGCCAAATGTTTGCAACATTTTCATCAAGCTTCAATTTCCTACAATAGTTTTACCATTTTTATCATTAGAAGTGATACAGAATCGATCCAAGAGTTAACAGACTCATACTTGGACCAGCTAGCCATGAGTGTAAGCTGGGTAGAAAAGTGTCCAGATTAAAAAGAACATAACTTGGGCTACATTTTAAGTTATGGAGAACATATGTACTGGACGGAAAGGTCTCGACGAGCCAGATCATGTGGCCTGGACCTGAATTCCATCATTTAGAGCGCGTAAGTCTTTGATTTGAGTAATTTACGTGTTTATTTAGGAAATCACTTTCCTAATTAGCTAGTCAATTTCTGTTCTCCATTTGTGTGCTAGACCTACCATGTTCTGATTCACCCTATAAAAGGGAGCCTAATGTAATGAATTTAGTATTCAATAAGATATCAATTTTCTTCCTTTTATTCTCTGTTTATTCGCTTCCGCTTTGCGTTAACAATTAAGAATATTAGCAGTTTCCATGCAAACAGGAGAACATACCCTTTATCAACCAGCCAATGTACCATTCCAGCTGTCACTCCCTTAGTTACAGAGAAAACGGGAAATAAGCTATCGGGTTGAACCGGACGAGGATCATATTTTCCCAGTACTCCAGCTGCAGTATCAATTATCACTTGCCCATCTTTGTATGCACAAACCTAAGAAACACAATAACCGAATACATTCAATTGTTTTATTGCATATAAGTAATCTTGTGAGCTGAAGCATGATTCATCCACATATAAAAGACTGTTATTGATAGTGATACACACCTGGATTCCAAGAATTCTATCAGCATTCCCTAAGTCAACCAGAAAACGCCTCAATTTGGCCTCTACATCAGAATGTACTGGACTGTCATATACCCATTTAGGATTTGAGGATGGTCCATGGATCATGTCACTGGAAGAGATAATAGTTGGTAAAATAAGGGTTATATGGTCAGCAAATGGGTACAACTCACACAACTAAACAAAATCATACCTTTTCAGAACAGATTCAGCGAAAGGTCTCATGATACTTAGATAGCTTATGCGAACATTCATCGAGGATGAAAGCCCTGAAACGATTTAGAACATGTTAAATAATTTGGATGTGTGATTTGGAAGATAATATATGATATTTGAGTATTCAAAACACATAATAAATTTTGATAATACGGACTTTGGAACATAGTGTTTTGATTGAATTTTAATTATGATGAAATATTTTGATGTTTGTGTTTGGAGAAGTAGATTATTTACGAAGTTAACAAAAAATCGACCGAAAAAAGCTATTACTGTGAAAGGAGTGACGTCTAGTTTAATGAAAGTAAAAGTCACTTAGATTATGATAAAAGGGTAAATAAGTAGCAGCCGGTATGAAAATGATTACAAATGATTACAAATAACAGGATAAGCAGAAGCAGAATATATTCATCCAAACACTAAAAACCAAATATTCAATCCCCAATTCCCTGAGTTATTTAGATAATCTGAAGGATCAAAAAGAAACCTCTCAGCAAATTAAGGACCCTTGAGAAAATTACAATGTCTCCTGGAAAAGCATCAATCTGGAATAACATTTAATCAGTTCCCAAGAATCATAACATATAGTTTAGGGAAAGAAATTAACTTACAGGATTAAAGCGTTTAACTTGTTTCTTGTCAAGTTTCATCTTTTCCTGTATAATTTTCATATTTTTTGCTCTTTGCTCTGCCAAAGATTTCATATTTTCCTAAACCAAAAATAAAAATAAAAAAATTATCAGTTTTACGCAAATTAAAGACAGTTTTAGGATAAAGCTGCTAGACAATTGGTACGACTTACAAGAGCTTCAGTTGCTGGAGTAGTAGCCCGGAAGAACACGTTTGTTACCTCCATAGCCTGTTCTGGCATGTCAAGGCGCAACTTAAGCCCCATTTCAGCAAATGCAGACAAGAGAGCCACATGATCACCCTGAAACAACAAATGTTTCTGATAATTAATCGTCTGAGTGTTTGATAACAATTATAATTAGTTTAAGAAATTATTGCTTAAGATGATCAAAAGCGGCATTTTTGGGAATAAAGTTTGTGAAATGGGGATACAAGTCTTCATAATTAAGTTAAAAGAAGATGTAAATAAGTAATCTTATTTTACCCTCACATAATCAACTTTGTTGCAGTTGGCATGGAACTCACTGTCCAAAACCGATTGTTTAAAAATCAAAAGCACAATATGTTTATCCCAGGAAATTTAATGCCAAATAATCAGATAACTAGTTTCACTAAGTTAAAAGTTGATTTGTATGCCAGAAGTTTGTTGAGAGTCAGATTAACAAAAAAAAAAATTATATATTTGTCCACTAAATTAAAAAGCTAGTATTTACAGGATGTGCACACCTCTGCGGCTGCCAGAAACATTTTTGCCAAGGCATGTTTCACAGAGCTTGAAAGCAACTTTGTAAGCCCAAAATCGAGCAAAATTGGACGATGGGGAGGTTCTCTACTCACAAGAAAATTGCCTGAAAATGGTCGAATGAAGATTTTACCAAAAAGTCTAATCGAATATGTTTGAAGTGAAAGTCAAAACAGAATTAAGAGCAATGAGGGGAAAAAGAGAGTACCCGGATGAGGATCACCATTAAAAAACCCATCAATATAAATTTGATGTGCATAAGAACGGGTAATTTCTTCAACAATCTTTTGTTTGTCGACACCAAGTTCTTCCAAGGCATGAGAATCATTTAAACGTATTCCATCCATATATTCTAGGACGAGGACTTTCTCAGTGGACTGCCAATGAAATAAAAATTATCAGCAAGCCATATATCATTTCTAGCACTAAGCCCTACACACGGTTATAAATGGAAACTTTTGCAATCAAGAAGTTGTCATGGGTTCAAATCAAGTCATGGTTGTTTTATCCGCTATATAACATTATGGGGACTGCAATATCACACTATGGGGAGTTGATCAGTGATCCTAATTCCAGCCACGGATAACCTTTACTCCAACTGAAAGCCTAGTGCCATTGCTATCTTTACTTGCTTTAAATAATGATCACATGCACATGCACTAAATGTGAGTGTTGTGAGTTGTTTGACCTAGAAATAAAGCTTAAATTCCATCCAAAACAAATCAAATCTGCTTCAACATTTCAGATTATTTGTTCCCATCGGATTTGAAAAAAGGCGGGGGCAAGAAATGGTGCAGAAAGTGGTCCCAATTTATGCAGATCAATATGTTTTTCTTATTGGTTGAAGGCTTTTGTACCAGAAGAGTCAATTCTTACGTTTATAGCTTTTGCTTGCTTTTGTCTAAAGGTTCCATGTAAAAACTCTTTAAATACAGAGACTCATGAATTATAATAGGAAGATTTTGATGAATATGAACAGAACGGTCTCTTCCTCTTAAATCTTAATTTTTCTTGATAGATCTTTTATCTAGGTGGTGTGAAGTGTTCTCCTTCCCTTTAAACTTGTCGATTAATTTCCTATAGAGATTAGAGTAGTAGTTTCTTATCATTTTACTTGGTTTTCACTAATTTGGCTACATTGTTGTTTTGTTTTTTATAAATTTGGTTTCATAGTTTCTGCCCGGAAGTTCATATCTGTCCAGCTCTTGATCTTGGTTTCACATTATCTGATCTGACATTTGTCATTCACATGGTCATAACCACCAGACAACATGCCTTTGACTCATTCAACACTATTTGATAGTGTCTTATCAAATAGACCTTAAATATCTATAAGATCACAAGAACAGTAGCAGAAACCATTAATTATGCTTACTATCATTCCCAGAACTTTAGTCACACCTCAGGAAGAATAAAAATTTATTGTAGTGTCTTATCAAAGAGACCCTAAAGTATGGTTTATTTATAGACAGTATCGCGTACAAAATAAGACTAGATCTATGAAATGTAGTTTCTCCTCATTCTAGGATCAATTAAAAGAACTTATTCCAGTTAACTTGTCTAGATGTGCCCATGGCCTAATGTACTCTTAAGTCTTCTCACATTAGACTTCTCTCACCAATCTACACTTGAGAAGAACAAGCACATGATACAGAGCTGACCCAAGAATTGGCAAATTCATAGTTTAGCAACAGGATAAAAGCAGGTGGGCTAGAAAGGCTGCCAACTTGAAACGGGCATAACGTACGAATCGTATGTAGTTACCTTGCCTGTTAACTATAGACGAACAATGGTGCAACAGGCCTGGCCCAAATTCCGTCATCCGAGATGCGATTTTGACTTTGGCGGTTTTTCCTCAAGTTTCATGAGTTTTTTTTTTATTACATTTTGATTGGCAAAACGTGTGAGTGTGGATTTCATTAATTCACATGTTTATGTAATCAGTTTAATTTTAATTCTAGGCTGTCAATTTGTAACTTTAAAAGAAAAGTCTGCCAAATTCAGAGCTTTTCCCTATAAAAAAAGGATTTGATATACTTTTTTTTTTCATTGATAAGTATATCTATTTTCTCTCAAAAGAGTGTATTCTTTCTTTTGTGCTTCTGCAATTCCCCAAGACTAGCCCTAGACCCAGTTAGCCCAAAAATGTCATTTGGGCCTAAATATTTTTCCCAAACTCCTGTGCTTAGCCTGGTTGAACCCAGACCCCAATAAAACTCGGTCCTTAGGGCCTAATAGTTACGGCACTACCTCAATGAATACAGTTTACTAATTTTGTAATGTAATATTAAGCTGCCAACATGCATATTGCAGTCTGCAGCCTCAAAACTATTATAAGAAGGCGAGGAAGGATGATACCTGAATAACTTCTGGTATCAATACTTCCACACTTTCAGGTCTTCTGTCAAGACCTTCACTTTTGCAGCCTAAATTTCTAGACACTTTTCTAGTATTTTCTACAAGAAAAAGAAATCATTGAGGAAGACACTCAACAGCAGAAACACAATGATTACAGAAAACCAGAGTAATTATCTATATCATACCAGCTTCATGGTTGAAATCTAGTTCTTTAGGTGCTTCCCTGCACCATTCATCTATCATTGGATTGAAGTCATACTGGGGTTCGGCCCAAGCTATCCAGTCCACTATTGACTTTGCATTCTTCAAGTCCTGTAAAAGAAGTAACGTTAGATGATTAAAATATGGGGTGTTTGGATTTGTGTTTTGGAACTGATCCTGCTTCTGATGATCTTATTTAAATAATAAGTTTTTAGAGTATCTTTTTACCCCTTCTTTTTAAATCTTTCAACAT
>JBCNJP010007479.1:0-21652 GCA_039602395.1 Deinandra increscens subsp. villosa
CGCATTTTGTAAAACTCTGAATTTAAATTATATTTAACATAATGAAAATATTTTGATATTTAATGGTTGTTTGGTGTAACTAATGGACTGGGATATTGGTTTGCTCACACCCCACATGGTAAAACTCCGTTAGTGGAACTTGGGGGTGTGACATATAAACACCTTATTAGGACTCATTGGTGCCAACTAACCCTCATTGTCCCTAAACCCACTTTATTGTGCCATCATTGGTCCTAAACACAACGTATTGGTTATATGCAGACATTAGTGGGACTTATTGGTCCCACCTAAACACACCTTATTGGGCCATAATTGGTCGTAAACACAACTTATTGGTTATATACACACTTTATTGAGACTCATTGGTCCCAACTGACCCTCATTGCCCTTAAACACACATTATTGGGCCATCATTGGTCCTAAACACAACTTATTGGTTATATAAGACACACCTTACTAGGACTTATTGGTCACAACCGACCCTCATTGCCCTACTAAACACTCCTTATAGGGCCATCATTGGTCCTAAACACAACTTATTGGTTATATACACACCTTAGTGGGACTCATTAGTCCCAACTAAACACACATTATTGGGCCATCATTGGTCCTAAACACAACTTATTGGTTATATACACACCTTGCTAGGACTTATTGGTCCTAACCGACCCTCATTGCCCTACTAAACACACCTTATTGGGCTATCATTGGTCCTAAACATAACTTATTGGTTATATACACACCTTAGTGGGACTCATTAGTCCCAACTAAACACACCATATTGGGCCATATTTGGTCGTAAACACAACTTATTGGTTATATACACACCTTATTAGGACTCATTGGTGCCAACTAACCCTCATTGTCCCTAAACCCACTTTATTGTGCCATCATTGGTCCTAAACACAACGTATTAGTCATATACACACATTAGTGGGACTTATTGGTCCCAAATAAACACACCTTTTTGGGCCATAATTGGTCATAAACACAACTTATTGGTTATATACACACTTTATTGGGACTCATTGGTCCCAACGGACCCTCATTGCCCTTAAACACACATTATTGGGCCATCATTGGTCCTAAACACAACTTATTGGTTATATAAGACACACCTTACTAGGACTTATTGGTCCCAACCGACCCTCATTGCCCTACTAAACACACCTTATTGGGCCATGATTGGTCCTAAACACAACTTATTGGTTATATACACACCTTATTGGGACTCATTAGTCCCAACTAAACACTCCTTATAGGGCCATCATTGGTCCTAAACACAACTTATTGGTTATATACACACCTTGCTAGGACTTATTGGTCCTAACCGACCCTCATTGCCCTACTAAACACACCTTATTGGGCCATCATTGGTCCTAAACATAACTTATTGGTTATATACACACCTTAGTGGGACTCATTAGTCCCAACTAAACACACCATATTGGGCCATATTTGGTCGTAAACACAACTTATTGGTTATATAAACACCTTATTAGGACTCATTGGTGCCAACTAACCCTCATTGTCCCTAAACCCACTTTATTGTGCCATCATTGGTCCTAAACACAACGTATTGGTCATATACACACATTAGTGGGACTTATTGGTCCCAAATAAACACACCTTTTTGGGCCATAATTGGTCGTAAACACAACTTATTGGTTATATACACACTTTATTGGGACTCATTGGTCCCAACGGACCCTCATTGCCCTTAAACACACATTATTGGGCCATCATTGGTCCTAAACACAACTTATTGGTTATATAAGACACACCTTACTAGGACTTATTGGTCCCAACCGACCCTCATTGCCCTACTAAACACACCTTATTGGGCCATGATTGGTCCTAAACACAACTTATTGGTTATATAGACACCTTAGTGGGACTCATTAGTCCCAACTAAACACTCCTTATAGGGCCATCATTGGTCCTAAACACAACATATTGGTTATATACACACCTTACTAGGACTTATTGGTTCTAACCGACCCTCATTGCCCTACTAAACACACCTTATTGGGCCATCATTGGTCCTAAACATAATTTATTGGTTATATACACACCTTAGTGGGACTCATTAGTCCCAACTAAACACACCATATTGGGCCATAATTGGTCGTAAACACAACTTATTGGTTATATAAACACCTTATTAGGACTCATTGGTGCCAACTAACCCTCATTGTCCCTAAACCCACTTTATTGTGCCATCATTGGTCCTAAACACAACGTATTGGTTATATGCACACATTAGTGGGACTTATTGGTCCCACCTAAACACACCTTATTGGGCCATAATTGGTCGTAAACACAACTTATTGGTTATATACACACTTTATTGAGACTCATTGGTCCCAACTGACCCTCATTGCCCTTAAACACACATTATTGGGCCATCATTGGTCCTAAACACAACTTATTGGTTATATAAGACACACCTTACTAGGACTTATTGGTCCCAACCGACCCTCATTGCCCTACTAAACACACCTTATTGGGCCATGATTGGTCCTAAACACAACTTATTGGTTATATACACACCTTAGTGGGACTCATTAGTCCCAACTAAACACTCCTTATAGGGCCATCATTGGTCCTAAACACAACTTATTGGTTATATACACACCTTACTAGGACTTATTGGTTCTAACCGACCCTCATTGCCCTACTAAACACACCTTATTGGGCCATCATTGGTCCTAAACATAATTTATTGGTTATATACACACCTTAGTGGGACTCATTAGTCCCAACTAAACACACCATATTGGGCCATAATTGGTCGTAAACACAACTTATTGGTTATATAAACACCTTATTAGGACTCATTGGTGCCAACTAACCCTCATTGTCCCTAAACCCACTTTATTGTGCCATCATTGGTCCTAAACACAACGTATTGGTCATATACACACATTAGTGGGACTTATTGGTCCCAAATAAACACACCTTTTTGGGCCATAATTGGTCGTAAACACAACTTATTGGTTATATACACACTTTATTGGGACTCATTGGTCCCAACTGACCCTCATTGCCCTTAAACACACATTATTGGGCCATCATTGGTCCTAAACACAACTTATTGGTTATATAAGACACACCTTACTAGGACTTATTGGTCCCAACCGACCCTCATTGCCCTACTAAACACTCCTTATAGGGCCATCATTGGTCCTAAACACAACTTATTGGTTATATACACACCTTAGTGGGACTCATTAGTCCCAACTAAACACACATTATTGGGCCATCATTGGTCCTAAACACAACTTATTGGTTATATACACACCTTGCTAGGACTTATTGGTCCTAACCGACCCTCATTGCCCTACTAAACACACCTTATTGGGCCATCATTGGTCCTAAACATAACTTATTGGTTATATACACACCTTAGTGGGACTCATTAGTCCCAACTAAACACACCATATTGGGCCATATTTGGTCGTAAACACAACTTATTGGTTATATAAACACCTTATTAGGACTCATTGGTGCCAACTAACCCTCATTGTCCCTAAACCCACTTTATTGTGCCATCATTGGTCCTAAACACAACGTATTGGTCATATACACACATTAGTGGGACTTATTGGTCCCAAATAAACACACCTTTTTGGGCCATAATTGGTCGTAAACACAACTTATTGGTTATATACACACTTTATTGGGACTCATTGGTCCCAACGGACCCTCATTGCCCTTAAACACACATTATTGGGCCATCATTGGTCCTAAACACAACTTATTGGTTATATAAGACACACCTTACTAGGACTTATTGGTCCCAACCGACCCTCATTGCCCTACTAAACACACCTTATTGGGCCATGATTGGTCCTAAACACAACTTATTGGTTATATACACACCTTAGTGGGACTCATTAGTCCCAACTAAACACACCTTATTGGGCCATCATTGGTCCTAAACACAACTTATTGGTTATATACACACCTTACTAGGACTTATTGGTTCTAACCGACCCTCATTGCCCTACTAAACACACCTTATTGGGCCATCATTGGTCCTAAACATAATTTATTGGTTATATACACACCTTAGTGGGACTCATTAGTCCCAACTAAACACACCATATTGGGCCATAATTGGTCGTAAACACAACTTATTGGTTATATAAACACCTTATTAGGACTCATTGGTGCCAACTAACCCTCATTGTCCCTAAACCCACTTTATTGTGCCATCATTGGTCCTAAACACAACGTATTGGTTATATGCACACATTAGTGGGACTTATTGGTCCCAACTAAACACACCTTATTGGGCCATAATTGGTCGTAAACACAACTTATTGGTTATATACACACTTTATTGGGACTCATTGGTCCCAACTGACCCTCATTGCCCTTAAACACACATTATTGGGCCATCATTGGTCCTAAACACAACTTATTGGTTATATAAGACACACCTTACTAGGACTTATTGGTCCCAACCGACCCTCATTGCCCTACTAAACACACCTTATTGGGCCATGATTGGTCCTAAACACAACTTATTGGTTATATACACACCTTAGTGGGACTCATTAGTCCCAACTAAACACACATTATTGGGCCATCATTGGTCCTAAACACAACTTATTGGTTATATACACACCTTACTAGGACTTATTGGTTCTAACCGACCCTCATTGCCCTACTAAACACACCTTATTGGGCCATCATTGGTCCTAAACATAATTTATTGGTTATATACACACCTTAGTGGGACTCATTAGTCCCAACTAAACACACCATATTGGGCCATAATTGGTCGTAAACACAACTTATTGGTTATATAAACACCTTATTAGGACTCATTGGTGCCAACTAACCCTCATTGTCCCTAAACCCACTTTATTGTGCCATCATTGGTCCTAAACACAACGTATTGGTCATATACACACATTAGTGGGACTTATTGGTCCCAAATAAACACACCTTTTTGGGCCATAATTGGTCGTAAACACAACTTATTGGTTATATACACACTTTATTGGGACTCATTGGTCCCAACTGACCCTCATTGCCCTTAAACACACATTATTGGGCCATCATTGGTCCTAAACACAACTTATTGGTTATATAAGACACACCTTACTAGGACTTATTGGTCCCAACCGACCCTCATTGCCCTACTAAACACACCTTATTGGGCCATGATTGGTCCTAAACACAACTTATTGGTTATATACACACCTTATTGGGACTCATTAGTCCCAACTAAACACTCCTTATAGGGCCATCATTGGTCCTAAACACAACTTATTGGTTATATACACACCTTGCTAGGACTTATTGGTCCTAACCGACCCTCATTGCCCTACTAAACACACCTTATTGGGCCATCATTGGTCCTAAACATAACTTATTGGTTATATACACACCTTAGTGGGACTCATTAGTCCCAACTAAACACACCATATTGGGCCATATTTGGTCGTAAACACAACTTATTGGTTATATAAACACCTTATTAGGACTCATTGGTGCCAACTAACCCTCATTGTCCCTAAACCCACTTTATTGTGCCATCATTGGTCCTAAACACAACGTATTGGTCATATACACACATTAGTGGGACTTATTGGTCCCAAATAAACACACCTTTTTGGGCCATAATTGGTCGTAAACACAACTTATTGGTTATATACACACTTTATTGGGACTCATTGGTCCCAACGGACCCTCATTGCCCTTAAACACACATTATTGGGCCATCATTGGTCCTAAACACAACTTATTGGTTATATAAGACACACCTTACTAGGACTTATTGGTCCCAACCGACCCTCATTGCCCTACTAAACACACCTTATTGGGCCATGATTGGTCCTAAACACAACTTATTGGTTATATACACACCTTAGTGGGACTCATTAGTCCCAACTAAACACTCCTTATAGGGCCATCATTGGTCCTAAACACAACATATTGGTTATATACACACCTTACTAGGACTTATTGGTTCTAACCGACCCTCATTGCCCTACTAAACACACCTTATTGGGCCATCATTGGTCCTAAACATAATTTATTGGTTATATACACACCTTAGTGGGACTCATTAGTCCCAACTAAACACACCATATTGGGCCATAATTGGTCGTAAACACAACTTATTGGTTATATAAACACCTTATTAGGACTCATTGGTGCCAACTAACCCTCATTGTCCCTAAACCCACTTTATTGTGCCATCATTGGTCCTAAACACAACGTATTGGTCATATACACACATTAGTGGGACTTATTGGTCCCAAATAAACACACCTTTTTGGGCCATAATTGGTCGTAAACACAACTTATTGGTTATATACACACTTTATTGGGACTCATTGGTCCCAACTGACCCTCATTGCCCTTAAACACACATTATTGGGCCATCATTGGTCCTAAACACAACTTATTGGTTATATAAGACACACCTTACTAGGACTTATTGGTCCCAACCGACCCTCATTGCCCTACTAAACACTCCTTATAGGGCCATCATTGGTCCTAAACACAACTTATTGGTTATATACACACCTTAGTGGGACTCATTAGTCCCAACTAAACACACATTATTGGGCCATCATTGGTCCTAAACACAACTTATTGGTTATATACACACCTTGCTAGGACTTATTGGTCCTAACCGACCCTCATTGCCCTACTAAACACACCTTATTGGGCCATCATTGGTCCTAAACATAACTTATTGGTTATATACACACCTTAGTGGGACTCATTAGTCCCAACTAAACACACCATATTGGGCCATATTTGGTCGTAAACACAACTTATTGGTTATATAAACACCTTATTAGGACTCATTGGTGCCAACTAACCCTCATTGTCCCTAAACCCACTTTATTGTGCCATCATTGGTCCTAAACACAACGTATTGGTCATATACACACATTAGTGGGACTCATTGGTCCCAAATAAACACACCTTTTTGGGCCATAATTGGTCGTAAACACAACTTATTGGTTATATACACACTTTATTGGGACTCATTGGTCCCAACGGACCCTCATTGCCCTTAAACACACATTATTGGGCCATCATTGGTCCTAAACACAACTTATTGGTTATATAAGACACACCTTACTAGGACTTATTGGTCCCAACCGACCCTCATTGCCCTACTAAACACACCTTATTGGGCCATGATTGGTCCTAAACACAACTTATTGGTTATATACACACCTTAGTGGGACTCATTAGTCCCAACTAAACACTCCTTATAGGGCCATCATTGGTCCTAAACACAACTTATTGGTTATATACACACCTTACTAGGACTTATTGGTTCTAACCGACCCTCATTGCCCTACTAAACACACCTTATTGGGCCATCATTGGTCCTAAACATAATTTATTGGTTATATACACACCTTAGTGGGACTCATTAGTCCCAACTAAACACACCATATTGGGCCATAATTGGTCGTAAACACAACTTATTGGTTATATAAACACCTTATTAGGACTCATTGGTGCCAACTAACCCTCATTGTCCCTAAACCCACTTTATTGTGCCATCATTGGTCCTAAACACAACGTATTGGTTATATGCACACATTAGTGGGACTTATTGGTCCCACCTAAACACACCTTATTGGGCCATAATTGGTCGTAAACACAACTTATTGGTTATATACACACTTTATTGAGACTCATTGGTCCCAACTGACCCTCATTGCCCTTAAACACACATTATTGGGCCATCAATGGTCCTAAACACAACTTATTGGTTATATAAGATACCCTAAACACCACGTGCGGTGTTGAAATACTCCAACACGGATGCATCGGTAAATATGTTCCAAGTTAGACGCGACTTAGGATGGCATAGACTACCGGTTTTAGGCTTACCAGATAGGATTATTAGGTCATATTTTAATATTAAATGTGACGACAGATTTTATGAATCCTATCTCACTCGAGACGATCAATTGAATAACCTAAGTATTAATGATCTACGTGTCGCGAGACGATAACCAATTTCCTTTTGAAGTTCGATTACTTTATCGAAAAATCCGAATTTAATGTCGAATTAAATTGGTTAATAAAATTTTATGAAGTCGTAATAAAATTAGGACTTTTATTTAATCGGTTGAAAAATTAGTTTCATATTGACAAAACTAAGTTTGGGTCTTAAGTTGGCGTGTTAATCTAATTAAGACAAGCAACGAAAAACAAGCAAACACACATGTACATATTCGGCCATGCAGGGCGTTCGATATTGTCAGAGCCTATGACAATATCAAATAGGGCAAGGGACATAAAGGTAAATCAACCACGTGAATAGAAAACTCCCTGATTGACTTAGTTGCTCCCACTGGCTTTAACAAGCTCCTGCGAGTCACCCAGAAAACGTCGGTCTTGTTTTGACTACTAGCCATTTTCGAAAATCCCATAAAGGGATAATACCAAATGGGTCTTGTATCAAGCTCGTCTCGTTCGTCCAGGCGAATGTGAGCGATTACAAATTTAAAATAAAACTATTTTATTTTAACTAATTACAACTTTGAACCCAGTAAAAGTGGGCCAAACCAAAACAAAACTACATGGGCCTAATGGGCCAAACCATAACGCATTCATGACAAAACAAATGTGGTCGGGCCGAATATGTACGAAAGATAATTCAACCAATTGTATTGAATCGGATTATGTTTAGTGGAACCATGTCGACTAAATATATTTAAAGGGCGATTCAGTCAATTTCGCGACTTTCGAGTTCAGAACCCCAGTTCGCGAAAGTATGCCGGTTTAAAATAGACCGGCCTGGGTTTGCGTGTGGTGATCAAGGCTCTGATACCACTGTTGGGTTACGACAGTGGCATTCGGGTCTCGGTAATAGCAATTTTTTTTTTTATTTTAGAAATAATTATTTACAATAAATAATTATTAAACGATTACCGAATAATTAGTAAATTAAATTTGGATAATTAAATTAACAATTAATTTAATAGGCAGCGGAAAACGTTTTAATTTACTAACGCGAAAACCAGATAATTAGCGTAAACCTAAAACAACAGGATTCGACAATCACCAAACGCGCAAACACCAAAAACGCGTTTTAATCAAAACGCGACATAACATAAAATAAACAATCAATTAAATCTAAACTAACTACGAGTTTAGATATACCTGAGCGGTGATTCAAACAGACGTTCGAGACACCGAAAGTCAACGGGTGACGCTAGGGTTTCACAGAACGCGATTCGTCTGACGAATCTAGCTTTCCTCGCAGATGCGGATTTTCAACGCGGTGAATCAAGCACCGAGAAAATCTCGCACGTCGGATCAGGCGCGAACTAGGGTTTCGCGGACGACGGCGGAACACGCGTGATACGCGGTTCGCGACTGGGGTTTGTCGGCGGCGGAGCCGGCGACGGCGAGGAGGGCCGGCGGTTGTCGAGGCGGCGGCGATGTGCGACGGTGACGGCAGCGATGAGCGGCGGTCGGCTGCGGTGGCAGAGCGAGGACGGCGGCGACGGTTCGCGGAACGGCGGCTGGCGGCGGCGGTTTGCGGAACGGCGGCGGCGGCGGAGCGAGGGTGGCGAGCTACTGCGGCGGCTCGGCTTGAGCTGCTGCGGTGGCTCGGCTTGGCGGCTGCGGCGGCACGGCAGAGTGGCAACGACGGATCAAAGTTCTCGCGATCGATTGAATCGATCAACGGAGAAACGGGGACGGCGGCGGGAGGTTGGCGGCGTCGAACAACAGGGAGAGGAGAAAGGGGGGGCCGAAAATTCTCTTCAGGAGGATTAGGGTTTCGACCCTCTCCATTAATCAGATATATATATCTGATTAATTTTTCCGTTAAGTCCCTTGTGTTTGTTTGATCTTTCGTTGATCCATTTAAATTCCAAGATTAACATTTAAACCCTTTAAATGTTTATCTTTCTGCCGATAATAAACGAACCAATAAGATCGTCTATTTTTCGTCCATGACATTAACAATATTTAACGTCCTTTTGTCGCTTGATTAATCTAAAGATTAACAGTGATTTAATTATGTATTCATTAAACTGTTTAATAAACACATAAATAATCTTTCTGCGAATATGCCGGTTATTAAGTAAGCGGTCTTAAATACCCGTTGCCTCCGGTGTAACTCTTACGGGTCTTGACCGGGTCGGGTACTTGATTTAGTCGGGTCTGGACACCTAAATCCAACAGAAGGGTGGTGTGAGATGACTGAGGTAATTTGGCTTTTTTTGACTCCACCATGTATGTCAACTGAATAGCAAATATCTTCTCCCTCAAATGACTGGATCAGTTCACATGTATGTCCTCCATGTACTGTCCCTAATCATCCAACATATCCATGTCTAGATGATAAGTTCAAATCAGAAGGCCTGTTTTTTTATCAACTACGTAATAGTATATTAAGAGTATATGTAGGGTTTAATATGAAGATTTTGGGAATTGAAAGTCAAACTGATAAATGTTATGTTTCTTTTTTTAAAGGAGCATTCAAAACACTTTCTAGATGGGAACTCAAACTTTGCTGTCTATAAAGTAGGAGCGAAAAATTAGTAAAAAGAGAATTGTAGGACTTTCCCTAGTTAAAGGAGTCCTTCCAGAAATTCTCGATGGTCTCGGGAGACCCAAGACCAAGGAGGGGGTTTGGAAATAGTTTTCAACCAGCAATTGACGCGCCTCGGTTAATACCTCATTAGCTGCGTCATTGCCCCAAGCGCAAAGATGGTTTGGATGAGACTCCAACCCTTATTTTTATACACCTCATTCTCTCCTTCCTTTTTCATCCTCCCAATGATGTGGGATCAATCACTCACATATTTCCCTTGCTGCTTTTGATCATCTGTGCATGTTTTAACTTTTTTTATAGGAAAATTGGAATTAAATAATCCAAGTTATTGGGTATTGGCGGATAATAATCCGAGTTTCAATATTTGGCCTACAATAATCCCAATTATTTGGGTCTTGGAATTCATTGGGCCGCCGTTAATTTTTCACTAACTCCGCTAGTACTTGTTGACGTGGCAGGTGATGTGGCATCATACTTGCTGACGTGGCATGTGCCACGTCAGCACACAACTAACGGAGTTAGTGAAAAATTAACGGCGGCCCAATGAATTCCAAGACCCAAATAATTGGGATTATTGTAGGCCAATATTGGAACTCGGATTATTATCCGCCAATACCCAATAACTTGGATTATTTAATTCCAATTTTCCTTTTTTATATTATCTATCTAATTCTAATTGTTAGAGCATATATATCATTTATCTGAACTTGGTCCCTCCCACCTTTTATTTTGAAGTCAGTCCATCCATTAGTGTTAGTTAGTTGGTTCGTTATTTTTCCTAGATAGTTATTAGTAACTTATCTCATTGTTTTGGAGGGAGGTGAAGAACTCAGTTGTTTTGTTTTGCAGAAATCACGTTGTTCTACTTGTTCACGTTGGGTTTCTGTTTTGCCATCTTGATGGGACGTGGAAGAAAGCCTCGAAACCAACCCCGTAGAGATGCCGACAGAGGATGAGGACCAACCAAGAGATCTACGAGACGCCGAGATCGAAAGACTATGGCAACAAATCCGAAACTTAGACTTAGAAATCCTACCAAATGCCATTTTTTATCTAATGAAGTTCGTTTTCTTGAATATTTGGTCTCAGGTAATGAATGGTATACGAATGGATTTTTGAGGCTTCAAGTTTTCAAGGTTTAGCCTCTTTCTTTCTATGGAAGGTTCATTCATAACTTTAGTTCTTTAAGGAAATAAGAGATGCAATTGGGTATTCTTGATTCTTAAGAAAATAGAAACCCGTCTGGTTGATGAACCATGACCATGGAACCAGAGCGTGATTAACAGAGCTCATGGCAAGACAGACAAATCTATCTTTTTAGGTTTCTAACAATCAAGATTTCTCTATCTTTTTAGGTTTCTAACAATCAAGATTTCTCTCGGCTATGTATTCTGACAATTACAAAAAATCGGTCGGTTATTTGGTCAAAGAGAGAAAACCAGTTTGTTGACTTAAGCGGTTCGGTTAAAACCGGTTTTTTCGAATGGAGGAACCATAACCTTAAAACCAGTTTAAATGGTGTGTGGTTTTGGCTACCACATAAACGAGAGAAAGGAGAGTATAAAATAAGGGGTTCCAACTAATTATGGCTCATTAATTGATTATCATATTTGTGTAGTGTGACTATAATTTATTTAGAATAAAGGAGGTGTAGAAGTTTAATGTTGAGAATAATAATGGTTCGGTTATTTGGTCAAAGAGTGAAAACTAGTTCGTTGACTTAAGCGGTTCGGTTAAAACCGGGTTTTTTTCGAATGGAGGAAATGTAACCTATAAAACCGTTTTAAATGGTGTTTGGAGAATACAAAATAAGGGGTTTCAACTAATTATGGCTCCTTAATTGATAATCATATTTGTGTAGTGTGACTATAATTTATATAAAATAGGAAAATTGGAAACAAATAATCTCAAGTTTTCATGTTTGGTCGTCAATAATCCCATGTTTAAAAATAGCCCCCAGTGGTTCCACGTTTCACTGTATTTGTTTTTAGTGGTCCCACCGTTAAGAAGACTAACACCGTTAACTTTTTTGATGACGTGGCAAATGACATGGCTTTTTTTATTTTATTTAATTCCGAATTTCCACGTGGGCATATCAGATTTATCTTTTTTATTTTGATTTTTTTACTTGTTTCCCCAAATTAAAAGTGAGACCACGTATCTTGTTTCCCCAAATCAAGCCCTAATCGACCATCCTGTTCTTCTTCTACCATACGAGGTTTTTCAAGCCCTAAATTCCACATCGCGCTTCTTCTCATGTGGAGGCCCTGTCTTTGGCAAAATCCAACTTTTTCTGAACCCTCGGACACACTTTGACTTTTTTTGCTAGCATTTCCTTATGCTTGGTAACTAGTCTTGTCATAATTGCCACTCTAATATCCTCAAGCGTGTCGATTATGTGCTTGGACCTTGATTGAATGATGAACCCATTAAAGGTTTCTGCCATGTTATTCACTACCACATCAGCTTTCCTATCACCATCTAGGTAGCACCTGCAAAAGCATTTAGGATTTTGTTGGAGGAATGATGTTTTTGCATCTTCTGAAATTGTGTTCATTTCTTCAAGAGCTATTATGTGGTCAGCTTCTGAATATGCTCTAACAGCTTTCCAGAAAACACCTTTACATCAAACAAAAAACCATAATTTTAAACAAAAGCCATTACATTAACCAAAGAGGCAATTAAATGAGACAAAAAATCCATTACCTTTCAAGTCATCTCCCTTATGCTTCTTGTGCCAATTTGCATATATGTGCCTAGCACAATTCCTATGCTCTACATTGGTCCAATACATAGTCACTGCATTGAGTAATCCCTACACAAGTGAAAAAATATTAGAATTAGTCATTGCATTTGATTAATCCCTACATAGTCACTACATTGAGTAATACCTTCAGGTTGATCAGAAATTAATGTCCAACCCTTGCCTTCATCTTGCACACCTAAACACTTTCTCAGCTCATTCATGAACCACTGCCAACTGTCATTGTTCTCACCCTCTACAACAGCCCATGCAACTGGATACATCTGATCATTAGGATCCCTACCTATGGCAGCCAACAACATACCACCTAGAAAGGTTTTAAGGAAGCACCCATCAAGACACAGTAGTTTTCTACATCCTGCTAAAAAACCTTGTTTGACCCCATCAAAACAAACAAACAATCTATGGAAAATCTGCACATTGCCCTCAAGCTTAAGGTACCCAGGTTCTACAGTTTCTAACACAAAAGTGGAAGTAGGATTTTCTTGCCTTAAAGCCTCCAAATAAGAGCCAATCTTGTTGTAGTGTTCTTTCATTGAACCATGTAGCATCTTGTGAGCACACTTCTTAGCATTATAAGCCAGCCATTTAGTAATGAACACCTTATATTTCTCTCTAACTGCTGATTGAATTTCCTTAGCATGCCAATGTGGTCTTTGCTTGAATATTGGTAAAAGTTCATTAGCTACAAAAGAAGCTTTTAGTTGCCTATTTTTGGTCATATTCCTTTGGCATGTGTGTTCCATTATAGCACTCTTCACCATATAGCAGGCCTTCTTCTCATGAAAAGAAAGATATACCCTAAATGGACAATCTTTTACACAACTAGCACCTACCCTCCCATGTCTATTTTGATTACTAACACTTATCTTAAGATTCCTACCATTTGCTACAACATACTTCTTTATAGCTTCTTTGAATGCATCCCTAGTTGGGAATCTGGTGCCAGCTACCCACTCCCACTTACTCCAATCTGTGGAATCTTCAACAACTGGAACATTCAACTTGTTCTTCTTACCTCTAATATCATCGTCCTCACTTTCACCCGGTGAGTTGACATCACCATCAGAGTCATCATAACTACTGTAACCCACTTCAACCTCAGGTTCTGGATCTACCTTCGCATTAACATAGTTTGAAATAATTAACTTGTTTGACTGTTCTTGTGTGTTGTTATCATTTTGTATAGCAATTGCAGAATCCCTCCACTCTTCATCATCTGAGTCTGATGTAGCACCTAAAACCACATCATTTACCAACACCTCTTGTTCTTCTTCTACAAAGTTTTCATCTTCAGAGTGTTCTGAACCAGATACATCAGATCTGCTAACATTGGAACTAGTCACTTTATCTGGGATTGGGCTGAGAGGTTTATGGGCTTGCAGTTTAATGGGTTGGGCTTCTGCACTACTGCCTTGGGCTACCACATTACTGTTCGGGTGTGGGGTTGTGCATAATATTTTGGTCAGACTTTTATCCCACAAAGTAGCATACACATTTAAGATTCCAGAAAAATCACAGCCTACTATATAAAGCATTTCACTTACATCTTTATCATCATTAAGTTGAAACAAGTAATCTTCAATCTTGGTGTCCGGATGAAGCCAATACAAGCATACCTGTTCCTTCGATTTGTATGTCGTTCTATCGAGTTCCATTACGTAATCCAGAATTTCGAAGTAAGACAGCTTATCGATCTCAATCTCTACAAGCTTTGATTCGCCACCTTCATACCTAATTTCTGGTTCTGTAATTACCTTCCCACCATAGTTGAGATTGAAGGAGATGACGCCTCTAATCTGCTGTTCGAATTGGTTGATGTGCGAACTCAGTGACATCATCTAATCTGCTGTTCGAATTGGTTGAGATTGAAGTTCGATTTAGGGCATGGTTGAGATTGACGCCAATTTAGGGTTCGTATGTGTTTTTTGTTGAAGTTCGTTCGATTTAGGGCATGGGGAGAAGGGATAAAGCGTATTCTTGTTAAGAAATTATAAAAAAAGATAAATCTGATATGCCCACGTGGAAATTCAGAATTAAATTAAAAAAAGCCATGTCATTTGCCACGTCATCAAAAAAGTTAACGGTGTTAGTCTTCTTAACGATGGGACCACTAAAAACAAATACAGTGAAACGTGGGACCACTGGGGGCTATTTTTAAACTTGGGATTATTAACGACCAAACATGAAAACCTGGGATTATTTATTTCCAATTAAAGGAGATGTAAAAGTTTAATGTTGAGAATAATAATGGTTCGCATCTATTTATATAAACCACCTATTTATAAAAGAATATATGTATAAATTTAAAAAGCTTAACTTTCATAATATTTAATATTGTACCACCATCATTGTATAGATTTAGAGTTAACCATTAATATCACCGTTGGTCTCGTATTGGATTGACTCGGGTATGACTTAGTACGAATAATATATATATATAATAATGGTTAACTTCCATATATATACATAATGAACCAATATATCTACATACATAATGAACCAAGAATGAATGATTATTGAAATTCCTCAAGGTTTATTGCTTGAATAAAAGTCGAAATTACATGGATAATAGAAACGGGTCGGGTTACAAATATGGAAAATAGACGAATGTCACAAGTAGTATGGTTAGCTAAATATGTCCGACGAACGGGGGGTCAACCGACCTCAAACCCTCCAATGGTTCCACCACTGGATGTGGGTCGGTATGCAAATTTCTTGAGCGTCGGTCTAGAGTAGATTGTATATATAGTACTAAATAGAAAAAAAAAACATGGAGTGCGGGTGACCCTCATGGCCATATCTGAATGTAGTAGAATGGAGGTGGTGGTAGAAGAAAGCTTATAAGATTTACAAAAAAAAAATATAATAATAAATAAAATAAAATCTACAATTGCACTCTTTTTCTCGAATTCCAAAGGCTACAAGAAGCAACAAAGCATTGACGGTGGTAGCCGCTTGGTAGCCGTCGAAGATGTTGAAGCAGAGGAGGGGGTAGCTAACGCCACCCTCACCACCCTTATGAAAATGGACCACCTAAAAACAAAAGCATTCAACGTGAGTCTTTATCTTTATCTTTATAATTTATTAAAAACATATTTATCTACAAAATTTAAAGACTTACAAAAACCACTTTACATCACATTCACTATCCTTGAAAGAACCCCGCATATTTGTCAATTCCGTATATTTATTCCTTAAAATATAAGTGTAAGAATAAAATATAAAAATGTTGATGTAGATGAGAACTTTTTATTTTGAGAACTTTTGAGAACTAAATCTCAACCACTAATTTCAGATGAGACCACTATAATTCATGGGGGGGGGGGGGGGTTTCATATATATAAACTAGTGGTTGAGATTGATTCTTTTTAGTTCTCAAACCCAATTGGTACTCAAATGATCCTCTCTCTCATATATATATAAATAAACTTAAGGATAATGTGTAATATAAAGAAGTGACATCAATGATCTAAGCCTAGACCATATATGTTTGACCGTTAGAGAGAGAGAAAGAGAGAGAGAGGGGGGGGGGGGGTGAAGGTGGCAAGGCTATATTTTTTTAGTGAAAAAATGCTCTTCCTCACTTCAAATTAAATCATGTTTGGATTTGAACTCAAAACCTCTAATTAAGAGGCAAAAGCCTCTACCAAATATGCTAATATCACATTATAGACATGACTTGAACCCTTAACTTCAAAAAGAGACTCGTCACTTGAGCCGTTATTCGGTTCTCTTCTTAATGTTGGCACCTCCTCTCTAGAGGCGTTTATCCCACATCGTCTGGTTAAAGAAGTAAGAATGTCTAGAGATGTGTATATAATTAGCCCAACTGTAACAAAGAGAACCACGCAACTATGCAATGAGCACAAAGCGAACTATTCTTTCGCCTTTTACTAAAGAATACCGTGTGCTCGTTGCTTTAAAATAGCATACGCCTATTTTTGTAGAGCTCTTTCATTGGAAAGACTCCAACCATTAACAGTTCCAATCTTACTAAGCTAATTACTACTTGGTTTTTGTTTTTATGCACAAAACATCTAACTAAAGCGAATTACTACTTGGTTTTTGTTTTTATGCACGAAACATCTAGAAACAACAATATGAAAAGATTAATAGTAAAATAAAACTACCACCTCAAATAAGAAAAATAGTATGAGATCATTGTTTGTGTGTATTGGACTTGTGTACTCTAGACATATGGTATTTTAATTCTATCATACAATATTATCGAGAGTTTTGGAGAGTTTCATCTATATGAGGAACTCCAACCAGTTGAAGTCCCAAAACTTAGTTATATACACATAGACCTATTATCGAGAGTGAACATTTGGTTTTTTTTTTCTAGTTTAAAACCTTTTCTTGTGTATATAGACTAAAATAAAACAGACACATTTGGTGTTTCTTTTTTTTTTGTTTAAAACCTTTTGTTGAAGAATCTTGCACGGGTCTAAATTGTGAAAAGTTATGTGGAATATGATTTTCTAATGACTGTCATGCATGAAACCAAACGCACAAAAATGATCAAACGGAGCACTCATCGTAAGGAGCATATGTAGCTTTTAAGTTCTTTCATTATCTGATTCCTAACATTACTATTAATCAACAAATTAAGGATTGAAAGATTAAAATAAGAAAATTAAACAAAACAATAGACTACAATTATTCAAGTGAGAATCGAAGTGCAAGATATTTATCATGTAATAAACGTGAAGAGACCTCGAGAGGGTGTGTGCGCTCCCATATCCTTTAGTTAAAGAAGTTTGAATGTGTGGAGATGTGAATATAATGAGGCTAGCTGGCTAGGTCCAATATTAAAAGGCATGCAGCTATGCATTGAGCACAAAGCGAACCATTCTTTCGCTTTTTACTAAAGAATACTGTGTGCTCGTTGTTATAAAATAACTTACGTCTATTTTTAGAGAGTTTCTTCTACTTTAGAAGAACTTCAACAAATATCCATTTTAAGTTTTCCAAGTTTTTTTAAACTTTTTTTGTTGTTGTCGTCATGAAAGATATTACTATTATTTTTAAACCTATAAACCAACCCAAACATTATTACTGCAGTTCATTGACTAAGTGTAAATGAAGTATAAGATTATGGTTCGTGTGTACTTACTTTCAGTTCAAAAAATTTGTTTGAATTGCTAAAACTTTTTCAATCCATGGTGTATCGCGTACGAATAAACCATCGGTACGATTCTTTGATAGAAAGAAATCACAAAAGGGGTATGTTCTACCATTTTGAAAGGATTAAAGAACACCCAATGATTTAAAACCAAGATAAAGGATCCCAAAATAAGGAAACGCCACTATACTCTACACATATAGTATTTCAATTCTATCATGGGTATGATCTTTCTAAAGTTTTGTTTGTAAATATATTTCGGGAAGACTAAACTTTTGCATCTGGAAGTCTCTTCTCTCGCTATTCTATTATTTTTATGTTAGGGTCATCCTGAAGTCTCTTTTCACTATTCTATTATTTTTATACAATACCTGCATCTATTGTTAAGACTTGCGAAAACCAAAATCGTAATATTACACACTACCTGTTATATTCTATTATATTGACGACATCAAACCAATGACAAACAAATGGATTTGGTTCGGTTAAGTGACCCCTAAACTTTCAACAAAAAATAGAAGGTGCAGCTGGCTTTGTCCCACATCTTCTGGCTGTAGGGCTTAGAGAGTGAAGTCCTGTGTATAAAATGAGCAGGGCATCATGTAACAAAACACGCAGCCATGCAATAAGCACATAGCGAACTATTCTTTCGCCTTTTACTAAAGAATACCGTGTGTTTGTTGCTTAAAATGGCATACGCCAATTTTTGGAGAGTTTCTTCTTTTTGAAGAACTCCAACCAGTTGAAGTCTTAAACTTAGTTCTATGTTGTGGTAATTTTTAGTCTATTATATTATTAATATATTAATATATTATACACCTGTTATCAGATAAAGAAAGAGTTCAAAACATTAAAAGTTTTATTTTGAAGATTGTTAATGATGGTCGTCACTAGAACAAAAATAAAAAAAGGCAAGCTCCTATTGATATTTCTTGACAACATACTTTTATCGTAAAAAAACAGTTCGTAAAGCAGGAAATATAAGATTAAAAGGTATATGTAGCTTTTGAGTTCTTTCACCAACTGATTCCTAATATTACTATTAATCAACAAGTTAAGGATTGAAAGATTAAAATAACAAAATTAAATAAGACAGTAGACTCGAATAATTCAAGTGAGAATCATAAAGAGGATACTTATCATGTAATAAACGTGAAGAGAGCCCGAGTGGTGTGTGTTCTCCCATATCTTTGGTTAAAGAAGTTTGAATGTGTGGACATGTGAATATAATGAGGCCACGTGCATTAGAAAAAGGCATGCAACTATGCAATGAGCATAAAGCGAACTATTCTTTCGCCTTTTACTAAAGAATACCGTATGCTTGTTGCTATAAAATAGCATACATTTATTTTTGAAGAGCTCCTTTCTTTCTGAAGGGACTCCAACCAATACTACTAGTTACACTATTATTTCTCATTGTTGCAGATGTGGAATACCATTTATTTGAACATGGCCGGTCTTATCTTTTATTTTGATGTCTATCCATTAGTTAGTTGGTCCGTTAATTTTTGAAAACAGTAAACCAATGAAATGTTGTGTAATATTCTGCCTACCAACTTATACCACACCTACTTAAATTTCTAATACTTTCACCCCCTCTCATATTTAAATGTTTTAAATCCATCATTGCTAACAATGTTAGGTTCTCTTTTCTCTCTTTATATTAATTTTTGGTCCCGCCGTTTTGGACCGAACCTACCCAAAGCCAACTATACAAAAATTCGTATACTAAGACCACAAACCTCCACCGTGAAAAACTTAGCCGTCATTCGGTTCTCTTCTTAATGTTGGCACCTCCTCTCTAGAGGCGTTTGTCCCACATCGTCTGGTTAAAGGAGTAAGAATGTGCAGAGATGTGTATATAATTAGCCCAACTGAAATAGATACTGCCACACTGCTATGCAATGAGCACAAAGTGAACTATTCTTTCGTCTTTTACTAAAGAATACCATGTACTTGTTCCTCTAAAATAGCATACGCCTTTTTTTGAAGAGCTCTTTTATTGGAAGGACTCCACTTGGTTCTTGTTTGTATGCACAAAACATCTAGAAACAACAATATGAAAAGATTAATAGTAAAATAAAACAAGAGATCATTGTTTGTTTTATTGACTGGTGTACTCTAGACATATGGTTTTTCAATTCTAAAACATACAATACTTGCATCTATTATTAGTTTTGGAGAGTTTCATCTTTATGAGGAACTCCAACCAATTGAAGTCCCAAACTTAGTTATATACACATAGATCTATTATCGAGAGTGAACATTTGGTCTTTTTTTTTTGTAGTTTAAACCCTTTTGTTTCAGTCTAGGCATATAGCTAACCCGAGTATGAATTTGTGTATATAGACTAAAATAAAACAGACACATTTGGTGTTTCTTTTTTTTTTTGTTTAAAACCTTTTGTTGAAGAATCTTGCACGGGTCTAAATTGTGAAAAGTTATGTGAAATATGATTTTCTAATGACTGTCATGCATGAAACCAAACGCACAAAAAAGATCAAACGGAGCCCTCATCGTAAGGAGCATATGTAGCTTTTGAGTTCATTCATTAATAACATTACTATTAATCAACAAATTAAGGATTGAAAGATTAATACATCAAAATTAAACAAATTTGATAGACTACAATTATTCAAGTGAGGAATCAAAGTGAAAGATATTTATCATGTAATAAACGTGAAGAGATCCGGAGGGGGTGTGTGTTCTCCCATATCTTTGGTTAAAGAAGTTTGAATGTGTGGAGATGTGAATATAATGAGGCGAGGTCATTTAGGAAAAGGCACGCAGCTATGCAATGAGTGCAAAGCGAACTATTCTTTCGCCTTTTACTAAAGAATACCGTGTGCTCGTTGCTATAAAATAGCATACGCCAATTTTTGGAGAGTTTCTTCTATTTTAGAAGAACTCCAACAAATATAAGTTTTAATTTTGAAAAGCTTTTTTTTTTGTCATAAATGATATTACTATTATTTATAAACCTATAAAACCAACCCAAACAATTGTTGGAATGGCTAAAACTTTTTCGATCCATGGCGTATCGTGCATGAATCAACCATTGGTATGATTCTTTGATAGAAAGAAATTACAAAACTGGTATGTTCTATCATTTTGAAAGGATTAAAAAGCACTCAATAATTTAAAACTAAGACACCAATGTACTCTACACAGATAGAGTATTTCAATTCTATCA